>NW_020717823.1:6062-29507 GCF_900518725.1 Notechis scutatus | reverse complement strand
GGGGGGGGGGGGGGGGCTCTGGAGCCGGGAAAGCCACGGAAAGCCCACCCTCCGCCAGCCGAGCGCGCGGGCCTCCTGGCCGGGCTGCCCGCTGGCGGTCACAGCTGCCCCCTCCCCGAGGGAAGCCTCTGCTGAGCCTGGCCCCCAAAGGGGCGGGAGGGGGCGGCCAAAACAGCGGCCCCTTCCACTCGCCCCCTGCGCTCCATCGGAAGCCGCGAGGAGTCGGAAGAGGACGGGAGGCACTCACCGGTCCTGTCGCGCCGGGAGGAGAGCAAACCCTGGGCAGCCGAACCGGAGAGAAGAAGAGAGGAGCGGCTTCCCCGGGCTTTATAAGCCGGCCTGCCCCCGCCCCCCCCCCCCCCCCGTCCTCCTCCACCGCCCCCCCCTCCCCAGGCAGCCTGCTGGCCAAGCTGGCTCCGGAAGATCTTTTTTCATTTAGCTACTAAAGGGGGGAGGGGGGGTCAATATATCAAAATTATATGAAAAAACGGCATGAGGTTTAGCCCTGGGCCCTCCCCGGTGCTTTTTCAAAGGCAAGTGGACTTTGTTTTGCCTTGAAGACCCATCGCTTCTCATCCCAGAAGCTTCTTCCGTTCTGAACTGAAGAGGGTTTTCTTCCAGGGAAAACCAGGACGGTCCAGTGGCCTTTTGAAAAAGCACCCTTGGGACCCCCCTGACTGAGTGACAGAGAACCTCCGTGGACATGTGGTCCCATGCCTGGTGAGCCTCTTCGGGACCCCCGTTTGCCTCTCCGAGGACCAGCTGGCCTCTTTCGGAAGGTCCTCCCCCCTGGTCATTCGTCTCCTGGGTGAGTTGCTGCCTGCCTCCTCGCCTGTCAGGGAGCCCAAATGTTCTGTGTCTGCTTCAGATGAAGAGAGACAGGAGGTCTCTGCCCTCCGCAGCTGCCCTCGAGTGAGGCATCAAAGGGGCCTGCAAGATAAGGCTCCAGGACGAAGGGGTGGGGGCTGGGCCGCAAGACCCACCAGCACCCCCCCCCCCCCGTTGGCTGTAGCTTCCTCCCAAAGGCCAGGATGATGCGGAGCCCCCTCCCTTCCCAGTTGGGAGAAAAGGTGCCCCAAAGGGCAGCTCTCGGCTACCAGAAGTTGCCCTCCAAATGCCGCCTTCTAACCCAGGACTCATCCAGAGAGCCAAGAGGGTCAGCTGGCAGCCAGGTGCCCCTCCGCTTCCACGCCCCTCAGTCGAACCAGGTGTGCAGGTATTTGACCTGTGCGCAAGAACTCCCGTCAGGTCAGGGAGATGGCCAACCCGTCCCACGGCCCCAGCAGGCCCAGCCCTCCAGCTGCCCCTGCGCTCGGTCGGCTCCCTGGCCAGGCCTGTTTAGCTGCCTTCCCCTCGTCCCAGAGGTGCTTTCCAAAAGGCAGCTGGACGTTCCTGCTTTTTTCCCCCTTGAAAACGTTTCACGTCTCATCCCAGAAGCTTCTTCAGTTCTGAAGAAGACTGCAGAAGTGAAGAAGCCTCTGGGATGAGAGGTGAAGTGTCTTCATGAAAAAAAAAAACCCAAGAAAGTCCAGTTGTCTTTTGAAAAGCACCTTTGGGGCTGCAGCCGTGACCTGGAGGGCCGAGAGCTTCTGCTGACCGCCTTCCCTTTCTTTCCCCAGGCTCCAGGGCCTTCACTTCGGGGTCCCTTTGATCCCAGAGTAGAGGCCGCAGCCCCTGTGCCCCTCTGGGGAGGGGGCTTTCTCCCCACAAGGGGGTCTGCAGTAGCCGTGGGCTGCCTGAGCCCCCTCTGGGGCCACCCTGGGCCCCCTCCCCTTGCAAGGGGTCCACTTTCCTGAGGTCGCCCAGGCCCCAATCGCTTGTCCGTCCCGTCCGCCTTCATTCAGAATCCAACCCCCCCCGGAGACACGGGGGGGGGGGGGGGAGCCTGGGCTGCTGTGGCTCAGTCAACTCTTCGCATATCATCCAAATCGTAATAAAGGACAGACGTGATGCAGGCAAACCCCCCCCCCCCCTTACATCCGTTTGCTTAGTGACCATGTGAAGTTACGATGGCTCTGGGGAAAGTGACGTTTTCCCCATTTACGACCGCCGCTGCCTCCCCCACGGTCACGTGATCAGAATTCAGGCACTTGGCAACTGGTTCACATTTATGACGGTCACAGCGATCGGGGTCACATGGTCCCCTTTTGCGACCTTCTGACCAGCAAGGTCAACAGGGGAAGCCAGATTCACTTAATGACCATCTGACTCACTTAAGAACTGCACCAGGGGTGGGATGCAAATTCTTTTACTACCGGTTCTGTGGGCGTGGCTTGGTGGGCGTGGCTTGGTGGGTGTGGCAGAGTAAGAATACTGCAAAATCCCCCTCCCCTCCCCACCCACTGACCTGCTTTCCAGCTCCCTTCTCCTGTGCAGGGCAACCAAAGGAGACCCAGCCGATCAGCTGGGACTCGATGGGAGGCAGAGAAGAGACGGGGTTGGTGGAGCCAGTCGGAGGCAGGATTGGCCGGTTCTCTGAACGACTCAACATTTCTGCTACTGGTTCTCCAGAACTGATCAGAACCGGCTGAATCCCACCTCTGAAGTGCACCGATTCACTTAATGGCTGCGGCAAGAAAGAAAAGGTTGTAAAATGGGGCAAAACTCACTGAACCAATGTCTCACTTAGCAACAGAAATTTGGGGCTCAGTTGTGGTTGTAAGTCGAGGACTGCCTGTATATCAAGAAGGCCTGAGGCTGCCGGGAAGCCTTCTGACCAGCCCTTCCTTCCCACCCCGGCCCACCTGGGGCCAGGCGAAGGGCTCCCCCCAGCCTCTTTCCTCGACAGGCCTGGGGAGGCCAGCAGCATCTGGCGATGGAAACACCAGGCAGCCCAGAAGCCTCTTTGGCTCCAGGATCCCCGTTAATCTTCCTGGTGGAGGCAGCCCAGACGGCCGGAGCTGCTTCTTGGGCGAGCAATTCCAACTATGCAAAATATTCAGCCCTCCAAGCAGTCAGCTCTGCTGCTGCTTCGGCCTCCTCCTCCTCCTCCTCCTTCGCTTCCAAAGAGCGGCACACCAGTGGGTGGGGGCTCTCCTGTTTGTTTTGAACAATGGACGAGGGAGTCGGCCGCTGTTTGGGACAAACGGTCCCCAAACTTCCTGGGAGTCTGATGGGGTTTACTCTCAAGGAAGCCTAAGGAAGGGGGCAGCCCTAGAGCAAGCCAAGGCAACAAAACGTGGCGCCCTTGTTTCAGAAGGAAAGTGGTTTTCTCCAAAGCCCCTCCGTTCTGGGGCTGCTGGGGCAGAGGAGGAGGGGGGGGGGGTCCTTGGCTTCTCCCGGAGACCCTAAATCAGCCTCCCGAGCCAGGGCATAGCCAGTGCCACCAACGGTTAGAAGCCCACAGCTGCCACCACACAATGAAAGCCCCTTTTTACACAGGTTGCCTACGTAATACCCATAAAGGGGGCAGAGCACAGAAGTTGCCCAGGAACAGAGGCTGCCTGGAATCTTCCACACACACACACACACACACCCCAAGTGTAGGTGGCCCCCTCTGCCCCCCGCCCAGGACGGGGCTGCTCTGGGCTCTCCTAGATAGGCAAGGGGGCCCTGGCAGCCACCAAAGACGGGCTGGCCAGTTGGAGGCCTCGCAAGGGGCTCAGACCTGAACTCGGTCCTGGCACCTTCCGGCTGCAGAGGTAAGGGGGAGCCCAAAGGTTGAATCGTGGCCCCTGCGGCCTGGACGGCTGGGTCTCAGATGGAGGCAGGGAAGGCGGCTGCAGACGGGGCAGCTGGCTCTCCAAGAGGCCGCCTAGACAGGCCTCGGCAGCTGGCCATCTGGAAGCTTTATTCGCTCCATCGCCTAGCAGCAGAAAAAGGGATAAAAAAAACACACGCCAACAAAACAAGAGAAATGGTAAACAACTGCGCCAGGGAAACGCAAGAACTTCAAATCCCATCTCATTCCCAGATAACAGAATAAAATATCAGAGTTGGAAGGCACCTCGGAGGTCCTCTCCTCTAGCCCTTCTAGTCGTCTTCTTCAGTCCTGTCATAACTTTGTACCGTTACTAAACGAATGGTTGTAAGGCGAGGACTGCCTGTGCGCAGGATAAAAGTGGAGGCATTCCCAGGGCAGAAACTCCTCCTGGGGGTGCTTGGCCCTCTTGAGGGAAGCGGAAGGAATGGGGGCTGCCCTTTAGGTGGCTTCTCTGGGATCATCCCCCGAGGGCTTTGGGGGTCACCCTCACCCCCCCCAGAGGACCCTCCTCTTCGTGCAAAGCGCCCAAGAGCCCCTCTGCAGCGTGGGAGGCAGCCGAACCGGAGGGGAGCCAAAAGCTCTGCCTCCCCAGCTCTTCCTGACTTGGCAAGGAGGGAGGGAGGGAGGGAGGTTGGGGGCTCCATGCGCAAGGAAAGGGGGAGGGAGATGCCCCTCCCATTTTTGGCACCGGGACCTGCTGGCGGGAGGGGCACCCAGGCCTTCAGCTGCCAGCTCTCCCCCCTCCCCCCCACCCGCCTGCAAGGCTGCGCTTGGATCCCTGGGATGAAAACAGGAGGGGGGGAGGGGGGCCGGGGGTCTTTCCGGAGCCATGTCAGCCACACTCTGCTGCGCACCACAATTGCAAGCGCCCCCCCCCCCCCTTGCTTTTTCTCCTCCCCTTTTCCCATTGTTTTCATTTGTACTTCTGCCTTTCATATTTCCATGGACCAATAAAATACCCAAACACACAACTGCAGGCGTCCCGACATCCAGTGGTGGCATTCAAATTCTTTCACTCCCGGTTCTGTGGGCGTGGCTTGGTGGGCTTGGCAGGGGGAGGAGACTGTGAAATCTCCAGTCTGAGGCGGGATTGGATGGTTCTCCGAACTTCTCAAAATTTCCGCTACCGGTTCTCCAGAACTGGTCAGAACCGGCTGAATGCCACCTCTGGTCCCATCCCAGGACACGGTGCTTGGGCTGATTTTATTATTGGTTTATTTATGCATTTGTATCCTGCCTTCCTGGACCTCTTGGGAGGATCGATCTAGCATCTCTGCTTGCTCCAGAGAGAGGTCTTGCCCCCCCCCCCCCCCCCCCCCCCAGAAAGGAGGTCCAACCTCCAGCCGGGGGACCCAGGGAGGCTCCCAGCTCAGGATGGCTCTTCTGCGGAGGATAAAATCCACCCAGCTCTGCTTGGTGGGACTTGCTGCACTTGGAGTTGCCAACTCACAAAACTTGTGCTCAAAACACAACTTATGTAAGCCCCAGCCAAGAATGTACAGCACAAACACGCACACACACACACACACACACACACACACCATTTCACCCAGCCAGCGGCCCTTCTTCCTACGCCTTGGCCGCTTTGGGTGGGTGGACTTTAAACGCTGGCTGGGGAATTCTGGGAGTCGGTCCAGCCACCTTGGCTGGGAAACAGGGTGCAGGGGGACCCGGCCACAGCTGGACACTCGGCAGCCTCTGAAGCCAGGAAGAATCCAGCTTCAAGATGAGCTGCTGGATTCGGCTTCGGGAACAGCTGGATGGTCCTTGTGGTTTCAATGTGAGGGGAAGTTCAGCTGAAGCGATTGATTGGAGTCCCCCCTCCCTTCTTTTTTCCCTCCTGCTGAGAAGCCCACTCCCTCCCCCTCTGCCTGGGGGGAGGGGGGGCTCAGGACGCAGTGGGGTGGGCCAGATAAGTGGAGATGGATGCTGGACACCGCCTGCTTCGCCCCCTGCCCATATCCTTGCCTTGGTCCGGTCCAGGGGCCTCCAACCTTGGCCACTTGTAAGACTTGTGGACTTCAACTCCCAGAATTCCTCAGCCGGCTTCTGGGAATTAAAGTGGCCGCGGTTGGAGACCCTGATCCAATCTGTCCAGCGGCCTCTGAGGACAGGCAGGACACCCCCTGGAGGAGTCCAGACCCAGCCTGGCTCACTGGGTGTGTGGGGGGGGGTGGGGGGGGGGGAATCCCCTTGTCCGCGTATCAGCCCAGCTTCACAAGGCCCACATGAGCCCAGGACTCTCTGGCCACAGCTGGACTTCCACCCGGGATCCCAGTCAAGGACCACGTTCCCATGGCTGAGCCAGGCGGAGGTCCAGGGAGTCTGGCCCTTTCTATGGCCTTTCTGGCCACCATTGTTAAGTGAATCGCCACAGTCGTTAAGTGAAGCGGGCCCGGTTGTTCCATGTCCTCCTGGATTTGGCTGGTCAGAAGGTCACCAAAGGGGGTCCCTTGACCCCGGAGACGGCCGCCCTCATAAACACGAACCGGATGCCAAGGGACTGCATTGGTGTCCTGCGACCCCAGGGAGGCTGCAACGGTCACCGGGGGGGGGGGAATGGGCCTGGGTCACTCCTTGCAGGGCCCTTGTAACTTCACAAGGCCACTAAGTGAGCTCTTGTAAGTTGAGGACAGATCTCAGGTGGTCAGGAAAATCGGGTGCAACAGGAAACCCTCCCTCCCCCTCCCCAACTCTCCCCTCCCTCCCTCCCTCCCCCCTTGGAGCCCACCGCAGGGGTTTCTCTCCAGACCCCTCCCTTAATTGGAGGGAGGAGGAGGAGGAGCAGAGGGCTCCCCCAGAGGGCCTCCAGCATTCGAGCCACGGCTGCCCCAAAGGCGCTTTCTCCAAACTGGACTTTCTCCGTTTGTTCCCCTTGAAAACGTTTCGCTTCTCACCCGAGAAGAACCGAAGAAGCTTCCGGGAGGAGAAGCAAAAGGCCTCCCAGGAAAGGAACCAGAGGCCTCCGGTTGCCTTTTGGGAAAAGCCCCTTTGAGAGAGGCAGGAACACAGACGAGCAGCGGGGAAGCCAAGCGGCCGGAGGTCCCACCCCAGAATGCAGCACAATCGTCGGGATTTGGAGGCTCCGCGGCCTGTTTGTGCCAAAATGCGGGGGATCAACGCTCTCCCTCCAAGAGGTGGGGCAGATTGTCCCGAGCTGATGTGCTCCAGATGTGCTGCTTCGGGATCCTAGGAACTGCACATCGGCAAGGGAAACCGCCCGACATTAGCCCAGGTGAAAGGTCAGGAGAAGGGGAGGGGCTGTGGGTTCAGCCCCCCCCCCCGTGGGAAGGGTCCCTGCCCCCCTCCCCCCATCAACACGTCTCCCGTAGCAGAGAGAGGCAGGAGGGGCTGCTCAAAGAGGCAAAAGCTATGAAGAATGGGGGCCGGATTGGGGCCTGAAAGAGGGAGGGGGGCCGGTAGCAGCCTTCCAGTCTTTGGGGGGCTGCCCCAGAGAAGAGGGGGGGGTCAAGCTGCTCTCCAAAGCCCCCCGAGGGCCGGACAGGACGGAGTGGATGGAAGCCAATCCAGGAGGGAAGGAACCCGGAATTCAGGAGAAACTCCCAGACTGAGAGAACCATTAACCAGGGGAACAGAGGTTGTGGGCGCTTCACCACTGGAGGGGTTCGAGAAGAGGCTGGACAGCCACCCATCTGACATGGTAGAGGGTCTCCTGTTTGAGCAGGGGGCTGGACTAGAAGGCCTCCAGGGTCCCGTCCAGCTCTGTCAGTCTGATTCGGAGCTGGTTTTGTGCCAAAGGTGTGGAGATTTCCAAGGGAGGGCAGGCGGCTCAGCCTGAGACCACGAAAACCTGGGCGGGAAAGGGGCAAATGCTGGGAGGCACCTGGAAGGCGACACAACCTCCTTAGGCATAGAAAGGGGGGGTGGAGAAGGGGGGGCTCTATTTCTGAGGCTGCAGGACCGGCTGCTGAAGAGGCTTCCTCCTCCTCCTCCTCCTCCTCCACCCCGAGCCGGAGGGATGGCCCCGCCTGACCCAGCCTGCCACGTCTGGAGATTCCAGCCTCAGGACGGGGAGGAAGGCCAGAAAGAGATGCCTGGAGCAGCTTGTGGGAAGGCAGATGAGGAGGAGGCCCGTCTCCTAGGATCCGGATGCCTGCACGGAGGGAGGCTTTGCTTGCCAGTCGGGAGGGAAGCCGCCGGCTGAGCTTTCAGGCAGCAGCTGCAGGGGCTGGCTGGCCTTCCTAGCCTGGGGAAGGGGCTGCCCCATCAGGCAGGGGGGCCTGGGAGCACCTGCTGCCCCTCCCAGAACTGCAAGCCAGGAGGGGTCCGGCGTGGGGAGGGGGAGGGGGGCTCCTCCCAGCCAGGCAGGACCACCCAGCTCAGCTGCAAAAGCTGGGAAAGGCTGGGAGCTGGAGAGCTTTGCCAGGCCAGAGAATTCCTCCCGGCCCTCTTGGAAGGCAGGGAAAGCCGCTTCCTTTCCCCCCTCCCTCCCCTGAAGGTGCAGCGGTCAGTCCGGCCCAGCCTGGTCTTCCAGGAAAGGGAGACTCTGGACCCCAATGGCAGCAAAGAGGACACTTTTACGCTTCCTGATTTCCTTTATTCTTTTGCAAGTCAAGTGGCTACAGGAGATCAAAGCCAGAGCTGAGGTTTTGCAGGCCAAAGACCTTCCGGTCCACCCCCCCTCCTGCTCCACCCGTCCCCCTCCCGCTTGTCCAGTGCACATGGCGGTTGGGGTGACTCTCCCTGCCAGGGAGGGCTGGGTCTCTCGGGCCCCCTGGCCTTGGGGTGGTGAGCTGAGGTCTCAGGGTGGCCCTAAGCTTCCTTTCGGGGCCCCTGGCTTCCCCACCCACCCAGAGGATGGCAGCTCTGGCAGCAGCAGCAGCAGCAGCAGAGGAGCCTCCCTCCCTTGCAGGCCGGCGCAAACCCCAAATTGGTTTGACCTTCCTTTGGATTACTGGGGGGGTGAAAGGGAAGGGGGGACCCTAACCCTAAGGTTATGCGGAGGGGGAAAGCAGCATCTCGCCCCCCCCAGCCCCCCTTCCCCACATTTGGACTCCTTCATCTGGGGGTGGGGGGAGAGACTCGCTCAGCGGCTGCCTCCAAAGCCAGGCCCAGGGCCAAGCCCCCTCCTGGTCCCCCTTTTCTGGGGGATGCTCCGGATGAAGCCTCCCCACCTGGCTGCAAGACGCTGCTCAACACCAACTTCCCTTCCTCCACCCAAAAGCAGATCCTGGAGGGGGGTCGCCCCCTTGGTGGGCATCTGCCACCTGCCCTGGGCAAGGGAGGGACCCCAGCCCACTCAGAGGGTCCCCCTCAACAGTTGAGGCACCGTTTCCAGGTGACGGGGAGGCAGAAAAAGTTGAGGGAGGGGGGAGGCAGGCGGGAGGAGGGTTGGGGGGTATTAGAAGCCCCCGCACCCCCTCCCCGCCTTGGCTGCGCCCAAAGACATCCAGCAGAGTTAGCTGCCCCCGACCGCCCTCCCCGCCTCCTCGGCAAGCGGGCGCCACTCCTGGGTCGGGTCCAGCCGGCAGCTTTATTTATTCCTTTCGCGCTCTGGCGCCGCCAGACGCTTCTCGTCCCGCTTGGGCGGCGGCGGCGGCGTGTCCGGGCGGCCGTGCGCCCCGCCGGGGTCCCGCCCCGGCCCGGCCCGCCCTATTTCCAGCCGGCGGCGGCGAGGCAGCTGAGGCGGCAGGGGGGCTGCAGCCAGGTGGGCGTCTCCTGCTGCCAGAGGCCGTGGGTCCTCCGGTCCATCCAGGGCGCCAGCTCCACCTCCGAGTCGGCGCGCCGGGCGTCCAGGCGGCACTTCCGCGGCTCGGTCCTGGGCAGCCGGCCCTTGCAGCGGGCGCACACCAGCGGCGGAGGCAGGTCGTAGTAGAGGACTGCCGGGCAGAAGCCGGTGGGTAGGTTGGGAAGGGGTCCCGGGGGTAGGGCGGTGCTTTGGGGCGCCCCCGGGTGGCAGTCTAGTGCCACTGCAGGGCCGCTCCCGCCCTTCTGCTGCCCGGCATTCGGACGGAAAAAGTCCCCGTTGCGCCCCCCTCCCGGCTCCCCCGGGGCTGGGATGCCTGTCGGGCAGCGCTCACCTTTAATGTCGCTGGAGAGGCCCGACGTGTCCTCCAGGCTCTGCTGCTGCGCTTGGAAGGAGACTCTGGCGCAGGAGGAGAGGCCGGTCAGGGAAGGGACCCTCCGCCCCTCAAAACCCCCGCCCCGGATTGCGGGGGGTTGCCCCAGGGACCCTTCCGAGAGGAAAGGGAGCAGCGCTGGCTTGGCTAAAGCCCGTCCTGGTGGGTGGGGGGCTTGACTCTCACCCAACCGCACCCCCCTCCTCCTTCCCCGGATGTCCCACTCCCACTTCTCAGACAGGTGGGTCCTCTCCTGCCAAGGGCCCCCCTGTGCACCACCCCTGAATGGAAATTCAGACTAAGGCCAATGGGGTCATTAAAAAGAACTGAAAGCCTCCGAGAAAGGGGTCGCCAGCGTCTCTCCGGACCCCTCTCGCTCTCGGGGTCACAGGCTGCCCTGTCCAGCCGCCCTGGTCCTCAGTGCCCGTCAGGCAGTCAGCCTGAACCTGCCCTGCAGACCCCGCCCGACCATGGGCCAGGAAGCAACAAGCTGACTTTAGCCCGAAGTCAGGAGAGAAGCCAATCTGAGGATGGAGCCTGACCCAAACAGACCCGGGGGGGGGACCGGGGGACGGCGCCTGGCTGATCTGCCCACTTACCTCCGGGCCTTTTCCAGGTTTTGCTTGGGACTTGGGGAGAACTGGGTGGTGATGCCCGACACCTTCCGGCCCACTTTCTTGATCACCCCTGCGCTTGTCATCACCATATCAGAGTGCTGTGGGTGGGGAAGAGGCTGGTATGAGATGGGGACCCCCACCACGAGCCCAGGGAGGAGCAACCAATGCCTCGCTCCCCCCAAAGGGCTCCAGGGCCCCCCCCCCCCGCCCGCCTTGCCTGCAGCCCCACCCCTGGGAGGGGGAAAGGAAGGCGGCAGCTGTGGGTCAGGCTTCTTTGCACCCTAACTAGCTTCAGGCCAAGTGGGTGGGTGGTTTGGCCTTGGCTCAGCACCAGCCAGGACTGGGCTGCCCCGCTGAGGGGGGAGGGGTGCTATTGAGAGCATAGTTGTAGCTCGGGGTTGAACTGTGCGGTTCCTGGGTGCTCTATGAGCTGGGTGGTTTTCTTGCAGACGTTTCGTGACCCAGCTAGGGGACATCATCAGTGTTTGAAAGAAACAGGGTTTCCTCTGTTTATACACCCCAATCAAGAAACTACCAACTCAGACAAACAATCAATCAGGGGTAAACAACAGCCTAATAAAGGAACCACCACAAACACTTCCAACAACACCAACAAGATAGGTGACATATAAAACAATCCCCACTCCCTTATTTTAGTACTGATGATGTTACATAGGTGGGTTATGAGAAGTCTCCAAAAAACCCACCAAGCTCAGAGAGCACCAAGGACCCCACCCCCCCATTGGTGCTATGCCGCAAGATTGGTCAAGATCGGCTGGGCGAGCGAGATTCTTTCTGATGATCTCCGAAATCAAAAGTCTCTGCATGAAGCCAGGGACAGAAGGGCGTCTGGATGACCTTCAGGGCACCCTTCTCCTGCCGTCGACTGGTAACACTGTACTGCAAACCAGGGCATACAAAACCTTCACTAGGCCAATTCTCGAATACAGCTCATCTGCCTGGAATCCACACTGTATTTCGTGAGAAGAGTCCTCCACTCAGGTGGATTGCAAATATTTTTACTATTGGTTCTATGACTATGTGACGGGGTGTACATGGCTTCTTCTTTTTTGTAGCATCCCCCCCCCCCCCGCATTTTTTGCCTCCTGGGCCTCAAGGAAGCCGCCTGGGCGAAGCAGTAAGACAGCGAGGGGGATCCCGGCACAGCTGATCATCGGAACAGCTGATTGTAGGGAGGGGAAAAAAAGAGAAACATCTTAAGGAGCGACTGGGCAGGTGAGAACACAGTCAGCGATGTTGGGCATGCATGCAATGTCACACATGCAAGATAAGGATTGACTGGGCAGGGAGAGGAGGGGCCAGCCAGGGACACGATTTGCTGGTTCTCCAAACTGTGCAGAATCGTAGCAACCGGTTCTATAGAACCGGTCCAAACCGGTAGAATCCCACCCCTGACTCCACTCCTATGCTCGCAATAGAATACCAGGCTCAAAATTTTGGACCTGGACAGAACTACGCCGCCTACGGTCTGACCTAAGCTTAGTACACAAAATTGTCTGCTACAACGTCCTACCTGTCAGTGACTACTTCAGCTTCAACCACAACAATACACGGGCAAACAATAGATACAAACTCAAAGTAAACCGGTCCAAACTTGATGGCAGAAAATACGACTTCAGCAACAGAGTGGTCAACGCCTGGAACTCACTACCTGACTCTGTTGTTACAGCCTCAACCCCCCCAAATTTTAACCATGGACCTCACTCTGCTCCTAAGAGGCCTGTAAGGGGGTGGGCATAAGTGCACCAGCGTGCCCACCGTCCCTGTCCTACTGTTCCCATTGATTCATACTCGTTTACTATGTATAGACTTATACCTGTTTATACTTATATGTTTATATGTTATGTTCATACTTATGCTTGTTTTCTCATACCTGCTTGACAAACCAAACCAAACAAACAAACAAACTCCTTCCAAGCCACCCGCAGCCTGCCGAGAGGGGGTCAGAGCGGCTCCTACGGCAGCCACTGCAGCTGGCTGCACCTTCTCCAGGGGGCTCCCCAGAACCCAGCAGCCCTTCAGTGGAGTTCCAGGACCACTTTTTAAAGCCTTAGTGAGGCCACCCCTGGAATGCCGCATCCAGTTTTGGGTCCAAAAAGATGTTGAGACTTTGGGAAAAGTGCAAAGACGAGCAACTCAGGTGATTAAAGGTATGGAGACCAAAACATAGGAAGAATGTTCTAGGGAGATTCTCAGTCATCCAGGTGCTGGTTGTCCCAAAGGTGCTTTTTTTTTTATCTCTCTCAAGAGGGACCTGGACTTTCTGGTTTTTCTTTGAAGACATTTCGCTTCTCATCCAAACTGCTTCTTCCACCACCATCCACTCAGAAGCTCCTTGGATGAGAAGCGAAATGTCCTCAAAGAAAAACCAGAAAGTCCAGGTCCCTCTTGAGAGAGAGAAAAAGAAAAAGCACCTTTGGGATACGAAGAACAGTTGCAGAATTTGGGTATGGCAAGTCTAGAGAAAAGAAGGCCCAGGGGTGACATGACAGCAGCCTTCCAGTATTCGAGGGGCTGCCCCAGAGAGGAGGAAGGGGGTCCAGCTATTCTCCAAAGCCCCTGAAGGCAGGAATAGAGATAGAATTCTTCACTGGCCAAGGGCGATTGGACACACAAGGAATTGGTCTTGGTGCAAATGCTCTCAGTGGACATAAAAGAAAAGAGACATTCATCAAGAATCATGAGGTTCAACGCTGAATGATAGTCACAGGGTACAATAAGCAATCAAATCATGCGAGGAAACGGTCACTGTAGATCAGTGGCTCCCAACCTTTCTTTCGCCCCGCACCCCTCAAGAAATTTCACTCGAACCTCGCACCCTCTGAAATTTATATTTCAGAAAATAATATATTCAGATAAAATAATTATATTCAGAAAATAAAAATGCCAGCCAATATCCTATTATTTACCTGGACTTTTCTCGCATCCCCTGGAATATCGTCTCGCACCCCCAGGTTGGGAACCCCTGTTCTATAGATCATTACGATTCAAGTGAGTTACAGTCATACAGTCGCAGGTGGGAGGGGGTGGGTGATAAGGAGTGATGGGAGGATTAATAGTAATAGTAACTGTAGTGGAGACTTTGTAAATGACAGTGTGGAGGGAATGATTTGTTTAGCAGAGTGACGGCGTTCGGGGGAAAACTCCCCTTGTGTCTAGTTGTTCTGGTGTGCAACAATGCTCTCTGGAGCGTCCTTTTGAGGGAAGGAGTTGAAACCGTTGGTGTCCGGGATGTGAGGGGTCTCTAGATATTTCCACAGCCCTCTTTGTGACTCAGGGTGCAGGATACACAAGACGCAACGGGTGGAAACTCCTCAAGGGACTTCCTCCCCGGAAGGACAAGGGACCAGTGGAGCTGCTTCCCTGCAGAGGCCGTGGGGGCTCCATCCCTGGAGGCTTTGAAGAAGAGCCTGGACTGACACAGGGTCTCCTGTTTGAGACGGGGGCTGGACTAGAAGACCTCCAGGGTCCATCCCAGCTGCCTGCTGGTCGCGGGCGCCACCTACCTCGACCAGGGGGCTGATGCTGGAGGTGCTGCTGCTACGGCTGGAGACCAGGCAGTGGCGGATGGGGATGGCTGGGTCCTTGGTGGTGGTGGAGAGGCCGTTCTCCAGGATGTTGGTCAGGCGGTTCCAGAGCGCAAAGACGGCCTCTGGGTGCTTGTGGTGCAGCTGCAGGTAATACACCGTCTTGGTCACCGTCTGGAGGCGCAAAATGCGCTGAGAGGCACTGTGGACAGAGAGCCGGACGTACCGGAGGGGGAGCAGCCTGGGCAAAGCAACGGAGGCAGTCAGGGACAGGCCGGGACAGGAGCTCGGGGAGGGGAGGGGCGGGGAGGGGCCTGGGGGGGCTCGAAGAACACTCAGCTGCTCCCTTGGGCAAGCAGGGGCCTCCCAGAACAAGACACACACACACACCCCCGGTCTCAAAACCTGCTCCCTGCAGCCGGTTTCGGTTTGTTAGATGAACTCAGGATCCATGGACTAAACCACGATCCAGGTAACCCTGGGCAAGCATGTCATGCAAACACAGCTGATGTCGGGCACCAGCCCCCGTGTGGACCTGCAGCTACAGAGGCCCAAAAGGAGGCTCTGGACGGTGCCCATACACTCAGCCCTTGGGTCGCAGGTGTGAAACACCTGGCCGGGTTCCTCCTTCTCTAGAGGAGCAGCTGGGGTCTTTGCACAACATTGGGTGGGGGCCAGGGGTCTGTTCACACGATCCCACTCCTCTTAGACCAAACCAGCAGGTGGCCGTTTCTGGAGTATTGAGGGGCATCCAGTGTTCCCTCAAAGGTTGTGGGGATGGTGCTGCCCCCGGTCCATTCAGGAGGTCCCAAAGAACCCTGAGTGGTGGGGAGGCCCCCTAAGCCGCTCTGGTGCCCACCTGCCTCCCTCCCTGATCCAGCCCTCCCTCCTGGCCCTGGCCCCCCGTCACCTGGTCAGGTCCATTTGTGACATCCGGGGACTGCCAGGGTGGACCCCCTGAAGTGGGGCCCGTTGGTTCGCCATCAGGAGCACGTTGGGGAGAGGGAGGCAGGGATCCGAGGAGGTCACTGCCAGAGTCACAATGGTGGGGGTGTGGGTGATGTCCATCCATTTCCCCTTCTTTGTGACCTGTGGGAACCGTCCCCCACCCACCCGAGACCCCCGAGTCAATTGGAGGGCCAGGCCCCTCTTGGTTAACCCAGCCGGTCCGTTTGCACCCAATCCAGCCGCCCCCTGGTTCCCACCAGCTGGCGCAACGGGCGAGGGTGCCCTCCTCCTCCAGCCCGGGGCCTGCTCAGCAGGAGGGGCGACTCTGCCCAAAGGTGAAGGCAGAAGGCTAAGTGGGCCTCTTGGGTCCCCAGCCCAGCCGGCCTCCTGGGCCCTTTCAGGACCGGGAAAGGGGCCCCTCCGATCAGCCCCCCACCCCACCAACCTGAATGAAGTTGCTCTCAAAAACCGCCGAGTTGGGGAAGAGGTTGTAATCTGGGGAACGGATCAGCTGGCAGAGCATCCCCCCCTCCAAGCCGAGTGCCCTGCCGACATCTTGGTTGCTGCCAGTGAAGAGCCCTCTAGCCATGGGGCGTGGGGCGGCAGGGCTCAAGGAGCCAGGCATGCCCAGGCCCTCCCTCCCTTAGCTGGCCAGGCAGCAGGGGCCAGCACCGACTCAGCAGGGTGGGGGGGGCAGCTGGCTCAGCAATCCGTGGAACGGGTCAGAGCAGAGCTGTGTGCATCACAGTGGCATTGGGGTGCCACCTGGAGGAAGCTGTGATGTCACACTGGCAGTGGAAGTGCTGGCTCCATTGAGATGGCAGCAGAGCCTGGCACAGGTCTGGTTGCCCTGAGAATTGCCCAAGTGGCAGGGAAGGCCCGTGGCTCACCACGCCCCTCCCCCCGTTAATATGCCCCCCAATTGGTGTGTGACCTTTCATGGGCCTCCAAAGACATCCGGGCTGTAAAGGCTGCATTTACACTACAGGCTGACCCTGAACTTGGGTCAAGAAAAGGCTAATTCTGTGCTTGTAGAACATGGGCCCTGTTTCACCTAAGAAGGCGATCAGTCCAGGACTCGGCACCCAGCATGGAAGGGAGCACGAGGATCCTCTAGGGCAGGGGTCCCTAGCCCCCCCCCCCAGCCCATTGAGAACCGGGCCAGGGAAGCGAGTGGATACCCACCAAGCCACCCCCTCACTCTCCCCTCCCGCCTGCCTTGAGTCTGGAAGACTGGAGGTCGCTCGGGAAAGCGATGCTGGCTGGGGAATTCTGGGAGTTGAAGTCCAGGAGTCCTCAACGCGCCAAGGCTGGAGACCCCCGATCTAGAGCAACCTCGAAGGACCCTTTGTTCAGCTTCTTCTGGCCCCAAGGGAGAACCCACCGCCTCTGCAGGGAGACCACTCCCCTCCCTCTGGTGTAGGTCTTGCCTACGAGGAGGAGCTTCTAGGGTGGGCGTAACCTGGGGAGGGGGCAGCGGGAAAGGTTCCGTTGTGTGCTATGAATTTGCCTGATCCTCCTCCTCAATGGCTCCGGGTGACTCTCATCTAAAAAGCCCAACAAATCCAGCCCCCCAAACAACAACCATCTCAACAGCAGCAGCACAAGAGATTTTTTTAAAAATAACTAAAAGCCACGTGTGCCCTGCCCAGGGCCCCCCAGCATTCAACCCAGGCCTTTCTAGGTGGGGGGGGGGGGGGAAGGCAGGTCTGAGCTTTTGGAGAAGCAGCTCTGGGACAGCCACGCCCTGGGACTCTGCTCGGGTGGGCTTCCTCGGGTCTCAGCCCCACAGCCAGGCTTCCTATCCGGTCTCCCTATCACGGGTCACTCACAGGGTCCACAGGCAAGACCTGGGCCTCCTAAGCAGGCACTCAGAAAACTAGAAAGAAAGCACCTGTTTCTGCGTGCAGCTAGTCCTCAGTGTACATACTTTGCAGCAACGCACGGTAAAACCCAAAAGGGGGCCCACGGGGGGGGGGGCTCAAAGCCTCTTGTCTCCAGCAGGAGCAGCCAACACCTTGTGGGTCTGGCCCACCAATGAGACACTCCCCTCTGCTGGGTGGAGCGGCCCCCCTCCCAGCTGCCCCGCGGATGAGCAAGAGGTGCTGGAGAGTTCCAGGTGGGCCTGTGGGTGGCCGCCAGCCTCTTACAGGTATCCATTCCATTTAGGTGGCCTCCCATTATCTCAGCCAATGATCCCCAAAGGTTCTTAAAACTATTTCAAAAACCACAAAGAAAGCCTTCGAAATAGCCTGCACAAGATACCAAAGGGCCAGCTAGCAAGGAAGCCAAGGCAGGGGTCCCTTGGCGCCTTCTGAGCCCCAGGCCCCGGGACAGGCTGGCAGGCCCTGCGAAAGGCCAGCAGGCCAAGCCCAACCTCCGGGGAGGCTGTTCCACAGAGCAGGGGCCACAGCGGAGAAGGCCTGGATCCTGGTTCCCGCCAGCCGACTCCGTTCCCTTCCACCTTCACCTGATTCCTGACCCCGAAACACGGGCAGTCTGTGACTCAACCCCCCCTCCATTTAGTGACTGCTCCAGGCCACGATGGCTCTGAGAAAAGGGCCGTGGTTCACCCTTCCCCGTGGTCGTGCGGTCCAAGTCCAGGCGCCTGGCAGCTGGCTCCTAGTTATGACCGTTTGCAGCCTCCCAGGGGGGTCATGCGATTCCCTTTTGCGACCAACGGACAGGCCAAGTCAAAGGGAGCTTTAATGATGCTTAATGACCGTGTTGCTAACTTTCCTGCAATGATTCACTTAACAACTGTGGCAAGAAAGGTCGTGAAATGGGGCAAAAATCCACTTAGGCCCCGTCTCGCTTAGCAACAGAAACGTTGGGCTCAAGGACTCCCTGCACCCGGACTCCTCCCTGAAGGCCAGCCTGGCTGCCCACCCACACAGGCAGAAACAGAGCTGAGATGAGGGGGAGGCTGGAGACCCCCAAGCGGCTCTCCCAGCAGTGCAGCCCCCCTGAAGGAGCGCTCTTTCGCCCCCACACTCGAGGCAGGGTTCTCTGTGCCCCCCCCCCAGTTCTCAGGGTCTCCTTGCCTGGCCTCAACCTCCCCACCGCAAGTCCAACCCCTGCGGCCCTTCGTGCTCCCAAAATGGCTCCTTTCCTGCTGCTCCCTCTTCCCCTCCCGGGGAGTTGGTTGTTTTTCCTTGGGGTCTGTTTGGAATCCTCCATAGTTTCCACACTCCGCATCAGGGCTTAGATCAGAAACTCTGCTGATGCCACCCCAAGCGGCTCCTCTTTGGCCACCTCCTGGCCACAAGGAACCACCGACTCTTTGGGTGGAAATCCAAGCTAAGGGGACACTTGCTGAGGCGTCTGCATATGTGTTCATCCCAAAGCAGCCTTGCTCCACGAAATTGCCCCAACAGTGGATATCCAGCCCCCAGTTACGTGGATGGAATGGAGTTCAGTGCTCCACAAGCCATGGTTTGCTTCATCCAGGAGGACAAACCAGGTTAAGTCCTGCTTCACTGTTTTGAGCACAGCAAGGCCTGCTCAGGTCTGCCACCTGCTGTAGATCAGCTGCCATTGCAGGTGGGAGGTTCTGTGTTGTGACCAGAGGGAGACCAAGAGTTGGGGGGCAGCTCAGAGGGGAGAGGGCCCTCGGCTTCCCCCCTTCTTTGGCCAGGCGGGGCTCCTGGCCTTCCCCCCCTGCTCGGGGGGGGGGGGGGGTGAGATTGGGAGCTCCAGGTGAGTTCCAGGTCAGCCCTGCAGCCAAGGAAGGGCTCCCTCGCCTTGGCCCCACCACAGAACCGGCCATGGGGAGATGGACTCGGCCTCTGGCTGCTTCTCCCACATCGCCTGAAGTGGGCCATTTGGTTAAGGCCAGTCTCTGGCCCCTGCTTGCCTGGGGGGGGGGGGGGGGGGGCTTCAGAAAACAGACCCAGCCTTTTGGCTCTGAAGCTGGGGACAGGGGAGGACCAAAGTGCCAGACTGCCCTCTATCTCCTTCCCTCCCCAAGTCCCCAAGGGCGGCTGCCCCCGAAGTAACCCCACAGGGCTCTGGACCTGCAGAAGGAAGGCTGCCCTTTGCCTGTAACCCTGCCCTCCGTCCTTGCAGGGGGCAGAGAACCAGGTGGGACACCTCTGGACTGGCCAAGGCCTGGGAGGGGGTCACCAAGGCCCTGCGCCCACCAGGAGAAGGAGCAGCCGGCGGGGGCACCCTTGCCCTCCTCCCCAGGACTTCAGCACCCGCATCCACAGGGGAGGCCTCCGAGGTGGAGCTGCCAAAGGGCCCCTCCTGCCAAAACAAGAAGCCCTTTGTTTGTTTAACGTAAGTAGGAGCCCATCACCTCACCCAGTAGGCAAACGTGGCAACAATTCTAAATTTAAATGACAATCTAAAAGCAGGCAAAGAAAGATGACAGCCCCTCCCCCAGTTGTGGGAGAACAATGGGACTTTCTATGGAGGCTGATGAAAAGGCCAAAGAATAGTTTGGGGGCTCCTGTAAAAGGCCAAAGGCAGCAGCAGGAGGAGGAGGAGGGGCAGCTTGGGGGCTCAGGCAGACCCCAAGGCTGGGCGGGGGGGGGGGCGGTCCCCAATCCCCCCAGTCCGGACATTAATTCTTCCTCCTCCTCCCCCTTTTGATGCTGGGTGCAAGGAAAGCCTAGCGAGGCTCCCCCGCAGCCCGCTGGCCCTTTCTCGCCCCCAAAGCGCAGCTCCCCAGAAGGCCGGGAGAGGAGACTGCAGCGGAGCCTCGGCCGTCCCATCTGGGGTGGAGGCGCCAGAGCCCCGCGCTGGAAGCTGCCCGACCGAGGGCGCTGAGTGAGGCCACCGGGCTCCCTTTCTCCCACCCCCGCGGCTAGGCAGCCGGCGGGAAGCCACTCAACGCTCTGGGCTGAGCTCCCCCCCCCACCTGGAGGGCCGTTCCGCGTCCCTAAACCGGCACCGGGATCAAGAGATTTGCTGGGGGGCGGCACTTCCCGCTCTCCGCCGGCCAGGCGCTTTCGAGGGGCGAGCACCGGCCGGCTTCGGAGTTAAGCTTATGGGATACTCGGGGTTTCCGGGCGGGGGGGGGGGGGGGGCGAACATTATTTCAAGCAACGGGGTAGAGCTTTGCTGGGGAGGCGTTGCGGAGCGCAAGCAAAGGAAGCGAGCAAACAACTCACACACACCCCTGCTCCCTCCCCGGGCAGCCCTACAAGCGCGGGGAACCCAGGAGGCCGCACAAAAGGCCCCACTTGGGGGCGAAACGGGGACCCGGGCGACTCTGCGGGCTTCCTGGTGCCCGCCCGCCCGGGCCGGAAAGGCGACGGCTGACCTTGGTGCCCTACCGCGAAACGTGGCAGGAGAAAGCGAAAGGGCGCGCGGGGCCGAAATCCCCGGGCTGGAGGCGAGGCTTGACGCGCCCTGGGCAGCAGCCGAGCACCTGCCGCCGGGAGGTGTGCTCGGGCATCGGGGCGGCGTTGAGAGCGCCGCAGTCTTGGGACTCTGAGTGGCGTCGGAAGAATCCAACACCCGCGGGATGATAAGAATAGCAACACAACCGGTCCGACAGCCGCGCCCATCCCCGCCTTAAACCCCGGCGGGGGGGGGGGGGGGGGTCACTCAATAGGTGACTGCAGCCCCTGCGGGGCCTCCAGGCAGGGAAAAGCCTCCGGTGGGAAAGGAGCGCCCGCGCTCAGGGCAGAGAGGACTCGCACTTTGCCCATGCTCAGAAGGCTAGTTGTTGTTCGCCCTGTCCGGGCCTCGAGGGCCGGTCTGCCCGGGTCGCCAGCGCTGCCTGCAGCCGGACCGAACTGAACCTGCCAGCCTCCTCCCTCCGTGCCGGCCCGGGAGGTAGACCGCGGGGCGGGGCGGGGCTGGCCGCGGAAACCCTCCCGGGCACTCCCGCTCAGCGCCACGCCTGCCGGAGAGCGTCTCCCGCCGCCGCCGCCGCCGCCGCCTGGGCTGCCCGGAGCCGTCGAGGTGGCCGTGGCCATGGACGGGCAGGCGGCGATGGCGCCCTACGACTACAGCCGGATCGTGGGGCCCCTTCAAGAACCGGCCAGCCCCAGGACGCCGCGGCTGGACTCCGCCGGCTGTGCGCCGCTCCACGCCGGGCACCGGACCGCGGCGCAGCGGTACAAGGCGCGGCTCTGCCAGGCTGGCCTGGAACCCGAGAGGTGAGTGTACGGACGGCACGCGGATCGCGGAGCGAGGGGCGCGGGCCGGTGGGTCTCGCGGGGGTTCTGCGCCGCTGGGTCCGGCCTGCTCGCTGCCGCCCGGGGACGGCCAGGTGAGCGCTGGAAGCAGCGGCAGCCCCGCAGCCCCCCCGGCCCGCGCTTGCCCAGCCAGTCCTGCAGGGAAGGCTGCCAGCTTGAACCCGCCGCCTCTCCCTGGCAGGCCTGGCCTCGTGACGCCTGGGGAACGGTCAGCCTTTGCCGGAGCGGATCTCTTGGGCATCCGCTGAGCCGAGGATCTGGGATCACTTTCTCACCAAGTTCAGCATTGGAGCTTGACCTGAGGTCGAATTCTGCCTTTAAATCGACATTCTGGCTTTAGAAAGCATAATCTTCGCTATATTTTCCTTGGATGAATGGATCCTCCCTCTTGGGAAGCAGTCTATCTCTGAATGGCAGCTGCTGTGACACCCAAAGGGAGAGGCTATTCTGGGGGATACCTTCTTATGTGGGGAGCAGAGGAGACCCCCCCTTCCCACTCCTTATATTTTGCAGCGCTTGTTGTGAAGGAGATCAGAATTCCTACCCCCCCCCCACAAAGGTTCAGCACTGAGGCCAAGCAAAGAGGGGCTAAAATCAGGCAATAGCCAGGTGTGACCACCCTGTCAAACCGTGTGTGGATGCTGTTTTAGCCATGATTTACGGAGAGGGCTGTGTTTGGTCAATGGATCCAGGAGAGGCTGGCTGCTCTCTGGGTGCCCGCATTTCAGGCGCTTCAGGCAAGAGGGAGGCACCTTCTCTATCCCCCTCCCCCAACTTCAATTATGCCCTATGCCATCATTGTTGAGTGCAGATTTTGCTCTCCTGAAGAGTTCCTCACCCGGCTCCCTGCCACAGGCTGGTGGCCTTGGCACAGCTGATCCTGGTATGTGGCTGCCAGCCTCGCCCATTATGGGTGGCCCAGAAGTGGTGCAGACTAGTCAGGAAAGGGCGATGGAGCCCCCCCCCTCCGCGCCTGGAAAGTGTGTGTGTGTGTGTGTGTGTGTGTGTGTGTGAAAGGACGGGAGGAGGGGGGAAGCAGGGCCCTTGGTCCCCCTTTCTGCCTGGACTGGAGCACTCAGGGGGAGACGGGGCTGGTTTGCACACTGACCCCTGTTCTCCTTGGAGGGAAGCACCTGGCTGTGGGGTGGGGGGGGAGGAAGAGAGTCGGAGGAATCACAGGGGCCAAAGGAATCTCCCCCCTCTGGGGAATCTGTGCACCAAGCCTCTCATCAACCTGCAAACAGTGGCTCAGCTGCAGGAAGGTTTAGGGTGCAAAAAGCAGGGCTGGGGGGAAGGTCAAGGGTGGGAGCTGGTTCAGACGAGATGTGCGTCCAGGCAGAAACAGGACTGGTCATTTACGTCAGGACAGATTTGGCTTGGCTTGGCAGGTCACCTGAAGTAGCAAAGGTGCTTCGTTAGCTGCTGTGGGATTAACTCTGTTGGGCGAGCCCAGCCATGGTGGGTGCAAGTGTGCTTGAAGCTCTGGCTCTGCCCACTGGTGGGCCATCCACACGCGGGGGCTTCCCTTGGAGGCACCACACGTGGGAGCCCCCTCCTTGCAGCTCCAGGGCCCACCGGCACCCAAACCACCCTGGAGTCTCTCCCCCCCCTTCCTGTTTGGCCAAGGAGCACGACCTGCCTTGAACCCGTCCCACGGGGCAGGATCCAAATCCCGGCCTTCCGTAAACCTTCGCTGGGGTTGTTTGTGCCGGCGGCGTTTGGGCTGACCTGTCCTTTCAGGCTGGACCGAGAGCCAAGCAAACAAACCCCATCGGCAAAAACACACGGTGTCTTGTTGTGTTTGTAAGCGGCCACGAGTCCACTGGGCCGCCTGGGTCAGCGGGCCTGCAGGAGCCCATTGGGCTCACCCTGGGGGGAGGGGAACACCCTCTGTGGAGACTGAATTGGGGGCGAACCCCACGGAAAACAGCCCCATTGCCCACAAACAGACGGTGTGTTTCTGGCGCTTTGCTCCCCTTGGAAACCAGCCTGAGAGCAAATAGGGCGAAGGGTCTGCTCTTAGGCCAGATGGGATTTCATCCTGGCACCGGGGGGGGGGGGGGGTGGTCCCTCCAGACTCCAAAACTCCCAGAATTCCCCATCCAGCTATGCCAAGTGTGGAGACCCCTGTCCTAGACAGACAGGCAACAATCCTTAAACGGGGAACACTTCGATTTCAAAGAGCTGGTTTGATGAACATTGGGGGGGGGGGGGGGAATGTTACTTTGGAATCCCCACATTTTCAGCTTGTGCAAACGAGACACAAGGGGAGGGGGGAGGTTTCCCCTAGAATCGGCTGCAATTTAAAAAAGGCAAGTTTGGTGACTAGTTAGAAACAAGTTGAGTTCCTCTGGCCTACGGAAATATCAGGAGGGGGGCTCCGATTCCACTCCCCCC
>NW_020717822.1:0-22360 GCF_900518725.1 Notechis scutatus | reverse complement strand
AGAAAGAAAGAAAGAAAGAAAGAAAGAAAGAAAGAAAGAAAGAAAGAAAGAAAGAAAGAAAGAAAGAAAGAAAGAAAGAAAGAAAGAGGGACAAACAAGCTGCAACAAGGTGTGCTGTTTTCAACTGTGCTGTTCCAGCTTTGGACCAACCCTGACATTCCGGGAAGTCCAGCCGTAGCTGGGCACCCATCCCTAAACCACAAACCAGGTTCCCTCCCATTTCTGCCATCGGGGCCGATTTCCTGGTCGGTAGGAAACGCCTGTAAAAGGATAGCCACTTCAATCCCGTCCCGGCGTTTTGCTCGGTCCGCTTCCTTCAGCAGAAAAGCAGCCCCCAATTTTCTTTTTCTTTTTTTCTTTTTTTCTTAAAACTATTGCCAACTTTGGAAAACTTAAAAATAAGGTGTTTTTTTTTTTTCTTCCTCATGCCCAGATCTGGGTGTTTTTCTGTCTGCAAAAGGAGGCCTTTCGAAGTCAGAAATTACAGAATGCCTGCAAAAGAACGAAGAGATCAGAAAGCCAGCTTGCTGCCCCTTGCCAAATACAGCTAGTCCTCGACTTATGGCTGCAAAGAGTAAAGGTGGGCCTCCGTTGTGGTCGTGGCAGACACACAGCTTGTCCGAACTCTTCTGGAAAAAACCTTCCAGTGTTGGGAGGATCCCCACAATAAATGGTATAGGGTCTCCTGCTTAGGTGTGTGTGTGTGGGGGGGGAGTTGGACTAGATGACCTGCAAGGTCCCTTCTGGCTCTTGATTATCTGAGAGAATCTGAGAGAATCTTTGCCGCAGGAGATGGGGAAGGCCGGGGAAAGGAAGGGAGCCAGCGGGACAAAGGCTCAGCCAAGCCGAAGAAGGTTGAGCCCACTTAATTATATGGCCAAACCCAACCGCTAAGTACATAGCAGGCCGGCGAGTCTAACAAACCAAGATCTGCGTTGCCTGCCCTGCGAAGCAAAATCCCAGGGAGGTTGCCAAAGCTGGAATACTGGGATGGGGAGGGATCTGAGGAGGGGCTCTGGGCCCCACACACGAGGAGGAAGGGAGGGGTGTGTGTGTGTGTGTGGGACAGCCGGGCTGATCGTCTTTCCAGATGGATTTCTTGCAAAGGGAACCGAATCCGAATCAGAATAGAACTGGGAGGAACCTTAAAGGTCTTCAAGCAGGAAACCCTATACACCAATGGTGGCGAACCTTTTGGGGCTCCTGTGGCAAAAATGGTGCGCGGGCTTACATGCTCGCGCTCACGTGCCAGCACCCAGAGAAGGCAATGCGCGCCTCCCCATGCTCCCTACACATGCGTGCGCAATCCCCACTGACCCCCAACCCCTACCGACCCCTTACCTGCGCTGCTGCGCCTCACAGCTGGGTTTTGGGCTGGTTTGAGGCCTTTTTCGGCCTCCCAGAGGCTTGAGGAAGGCTTCTGCAGGCCAAAAGCCAGGCCCGTTTCATCACTTCCAGTATTTCCAGAAAAACAGGAAATGATGAAACGGGCCTAGTTTTCGTCCTGAAAAGCCTGCAGAAGCCTTCCTCAAGCCTCTGGAAGGCCGAAAAAGGCCTCAAACCAGCCAAAAATCAGCTGTGAGGCGCGCCCATGCGCAGTGTTTGCCTGCAGCTCGTGTGCCATCGGTTCGCCATCACGGCCCTAGATCATTTCAGACCAATGGCTGTCCAGCCTCTTCTTAAAACCTCCAGTGATGGAGTATTCACAATTAGCAGTTCCACTGGGTAATTGTTCTCTCGCTGTCAGGAAATTTCTTCTTAGTTCTGGGTGGCTTCTCTCCTTGAAGAGTTTCCATCCGTTGCTTCCTGTCCTGCTTTCAAATGCTTTGGAGAATAAATTGACCCTCTCTTCTCTGGGACAGCCACTCAAATAGTGGAAGATTGTTATCATGTCACCCCCTAGTTCTTCTTTTCATTAAGCTAGAGTAGAATAGTTGGAAGGGACCTTGGAGGTCTTCTAGTCCAGCCCAGGAGACCCTATACCATTTCAGACAAGTTGACTGCCCAATCTCTTCTTAAAATCCTCCAGCGACGGAGCAGCCACAACTTCTGGTGGCAGGCTGTTCCACTGGCTAATTTTGCTCCCTGCGTTTCTTCTTAGTTCCGGGTTGCTTCTCTCCTTGCTTAGTTTCAGGGGTGGGAGTCAAAAATTGCTGGGTGGGCGTGGCCATGATGGGCGTGGCCTGCCCGAGGGCTGTTTTTTGCCTTCCCCACAGTCCGGAGGCTTCCCTCGGGCCTCTGGGGGGTGGAAGGGGGAAAAAAAAACGGCCTCCCCCGGGCTCTGGAAGCCAGAAACAGGCCCACTTCCGATTCGGCCTGGTTTTTCGCCCCCTCAAGAGCCTTTTCACGCAGAGCCTGCACTTACTTGCATCCAAAACAGGCTGCCTGGAGACTCCTGGGCGGGGCCAGCCAGTCGGTTCAACTACTGGTTTGGCGAACCAAATGCAAATTTAACATCCGGTTAGGCCGAACCGGCTGGTTAGTTTCCCACCCCTGGTTAGTTTCCATCCGTTGCTTCTTGTCCTGCCTTTGGAGAATAGGTTGACCCCCCCCCTCCTTCTTTGGGGCAGCCCCCTCAAATACTGGAATTCTGCTCTATGTCCCTTGCCCCACTTCCCCCACTTCTTTTCCCTACAAAAATCCCGAAGACGGGAACGATTCTGGGCGTTGCTCAGTTGACCCCGCAATCAAAATGCATTTTAGAGAGGAAACCTGCATTTGATTCCTCCAGAGCAGCAAAGAAAGAGAGGAAAGGAGGAAAAATCCCAAATTAAGGGGTTGGAGTTGGGCTGCCAGCGATGGAGTTCTATCACAGGGAGCCCTCGACTTACTTACGATCACAAAGTTACAACTCTTAACCATTGTTGGTTAGTCCTGGTTTCCTTTGCCCTCCCTGGATTGAACCACATACCACCCCCCCCGCCTCCTCCCCCCCCTTGATTCCGGGGTCCCCCAAAAGATGAGAAGAGAGCCCAAAGTGGAGCTGTGAAGACTTTTTATTGCACAAAGAGGGGGGGGGGGGAAATCTGTACATTCAGTTCAAATGCAGCCCTTGGCAAAGGCCAGACAAGGAATTCACACGCCTTCCTTTACTACAGTTGGGAAGGAAGGAAGGAAGGAGAGAAGGAATGATGAAGAAGTTGGAGGGGAGGAAGGGAAGGAGGGAGGGAAGGAAAGAAGAAGGAGTGGTAAAGAAGTTGGAGGGAGGGAAGGAAGGAAGGAAGGAAGGAAGGAAGGAAGGAAGGAAGGAAGGAAGGAAGGAAGGAAGGAGAGAAGGAGTGGTGAAGAAGTTGGATGGGAGGGAGGGAGGGAAGGAAAGAGAGAAGGAGTGGTGAAGAAGTTGGAGGGGAGGGAGGGAAGGAAGGAGGGAAAGAGGAGGGGGGGAGAAGAAGGGGGAGGGGGGGAAGAGGGAGGGAAGGAACGGAAGAGAGGAGAAGGAGTGAAGAAGTTGGAGGGGAGGGAGGGAGCAGAAAAGAACAGAGAGGGGAAGGAAGTAGTGAATGAAAGAAGGAAAGGAGAGAGGAGAGGAAAGGAAGGAGAGGGAAGGAAGGAAATAGTGAATGAAAGAAGGAAGGAGAGGAAAGGAAAATAGTGAATGAAAGAAGGAAGGGAAGGGTGGAGGAAGGAAATAGTGAATGAAAGAAGGGAGGAAGAGAGGAGAGGGAAGGAAAGAAATAGTGAATGTACGAAGGGAGGAAAGGAAGGAAATAGGGAAGGAATGAAAGGGAGGGAGGGAGGAGAGGGAAGGAAAAAACAAAATACTGAAGGAATGAAAGAGGGAAGGAAGGAAAAGGGAGGCAAAGGAAAATAAATAGAAGAGAAAAAAAGGGGAGGAAGGAAAGACGGACAGACTACAAGAGACACAGAAGAGCTCCAGAAAGTGGCCCCACTCCCAATTGGATTGGGGGATGGGAACGAAGAGGAATGGAAATCTAAGTCCTGGATAGCACCATTTTGGGGTGGGGGCCGATGCTGGGAAGACGAAATCAGGAGCAAACCCCGCCCCATTCTACAGGAACCTCTACAGGTTAAGGTGTACAGGTGAAAGGAAGGACCGGACAGGACAACTCAGAAGATATATAGATATATATATATATATTTGGGAGGGTAGGAGGAGGTTAGTCCTATCACAGCTTTCAAAAAATAATAATAATTCACAGTAAATTGAACCGGAAGCACGCTGTGCCATCCAAGACAGTGCGGTGGGAATGGAGGGGAGAAAGGGAAGATTAAACTCCAAGAAGACTTGAGTTAACTCCCCCTGCCTGGAAGCCATTTGCAATTATTGCATTTTATTGGGTTTTTTTGCCCCACCTGCCCTCCTTTCTCCCCCCCCCACTGAAGACCCCGGAGGGGGGGGCTCTTCTCCAGGAGGGCTCAGCAGGGACCCCTGCACCCCACCTCCCAAAAATATATATATATATCCGTGGCTGAATTTTGCAACTTCCAGGAAGAAGGTGAAAAGGCAGGCTGGAATCCCAGGTGGCCCTTCTTCTCTGCCCCCCACCTCCCCTTTTTGGGGAGGGGGGGCCCTTCGAACCCGAGTTCAAATTCACGCCCAGCTGAACCTGAGGACGGGGCAAAAACCAGGCGCCCTTCGAGGAGGCGGAGGTGGAGCAATGGGACTCCAAACTGTCAATTTTATGCCGACCAGCCACGTTGGGGTCTTTTTCTCGTTCAATTATCCAACCACCCCCCCGCCGGCGCCACCTTTGGGGGGGTGGGGGGGGGGAAAGGCAGCAGCCCCCTCCCTCCCCTCTCAAAAAAACGGGGAGGGCTGAACTTCCAGAGTGAGGCAAGGCTTTGCGAGTGGCGGTTTTGTTTCCCCGCAACAAACCACCCTCGGATCCTTGGATCTCCTGGGGGTGCCCTTTTCCCTCCCCCCTCCTGAGGGAGGAAAAATCGGGTGGAGCCGTCCAGGGCTGGGCCAAGCAAGGAGGGTGGCTGGCCGTGGAGGGGCAGAGGGTGTTCCCCCCTCCTCCTCACGGGCAGTGGGGGCCAGAGGAACCTCCCCCCAACATCTGGGTGACTTGGCTGAGTTGGGCCGCGGCCGTCTCCGACGCCTCTTTCAGTCGCTTGGTGTTCTGCTGGAGGGTTTGCATTTCGGCTTGGAGAGCCGCCTTTTCGGCTTTTTCCTGCAAAAAAAAAAAAGGGGGGGGGAAGGAGGTCAGAAAGGGGATCAGGTGGGGAAGGGGCTTCGTCATTCACTGGCCCCCCAGCCTTGGGGCTCCTCATCCTGGCTATGGTCCCGGCTTAAACCGGGTGACAAAGTAAGTTGCCCTAACTAGGAAAACCGCGCACTGAAAAAAATGGGGAGTTTGCGCCGTGTTTGTGTTCAATTCAAACTTTTAAGATGGGTGGACTGCAACTCCCAGAATTCCCCAGGCAGCAGGGATTCTGGGAATTGAAGTCGGCATCTCTTTTGAGTTGCGAGGTTGAGAAACACGGCTTGGAAATAAATGAAGTTTTTTCTTTTTTCCTCCCTCCTTCCTTTTTTCTCTATCCTTCGTTTCTTTCTCCATCCCTCTTCTTTGTTTAGTTTCCTTCCTTCTTTCTGACTCTCCATTCTCCTTCTCTCCTTCCTTTTTTCTCTCCATCTCCATTCTCCTTCCTTCTCTCTCCCTGCCTCCATCCTTTTTTACTTTCCTTCCTTTGTTCCTTTCTCTCCCCATCTCTCATCATTCTCCTTTCCTTTTTTTCTCCTTCATTCTCCATTCTCCCTCCCTCCCTCATTCCTTTTTTCTCCCCATCTTTCTCCTTCCTTCACTTCCTTCTCCCTCTCTCCCGTTTTCTCTCTTTCCTTCCTTTGTTCCTTTCTCCGCATCCTTCATCATTCTCCTTTCCTTCCTTCCTTTTCTTTCTCCCTCACCATTCTCCCTCCCTCTTTCCTTTTCTCCCTTCCTCCCTCATTCTTTCCTCCCTTCCTTCCTTCTCCCTCATTCTCTCCTTCCTTCATTTCTTCTCTTTCCATCTCTCACTCTCCCTCACTCTTTCCTTCTCTCTCTCTCCCTCTCTCTCTCTGATTTTAAGCTGATTTTAACCAGACGCGAGTCCCAATCTCTAAATAGCCCATGCCAAGTTCAGCATCCAAACAGCCTGGAAACCTGAGACTATTTTAGGAACTATTTACAAAAAATATTCACAAAAAAGGAGAAAGGCATGTTTATGAGATAATGAGATAACCCGAGATGACCCCAAACTTTTTGGAGTGACAACACGGACTCTAGAAAACAAAGAGCAATAACGAAAAATTATCACAATGGCCCAGCACGGACTCTAGTATTGCGTGGATTAAGATCAAATACATTACAGGTAGTCCTCAACTTCCAGCCGCAATTGTATCCCAAATTTAAGTTGCTAAATGAGACATTTGTGAAGTGAGTTTTGCTCCGTTTTATGACCTTCCTTGCCACTGTTGTTAAGTGAATCACTGAAGTTGTTAAATTAGAAACATGGTTGCTAAGTGAACCTGGCTTCCCCATTAGGTCGCAAAAGGGGATCACCTCCTAGGACACTGCGTCCGTCATAAATACAAGCCAGTTTACCAAGTGTCTGAATTTTGACGGGACTGCGGGGACGCTGTAACAGTGGTGGAAAAAACGGCTGTAAGTCGCTATTTTCAGTGCCGTTGTAACTTTGAACGGTCACTAAACGAATGGCTGTTCTGTATAGGACTGCGTAAATACACGACGTATATTTGTATACAGAAAATAAAGACCTACTGTTTGCACGTATCCCACGCAAAACCGTATTAGGAATGGAATTAATTTGCTGTTGTGATTTATTGGGGGGGGGGGTCCCGGGATTTGTGACTCCGCCTACTTTAATGACATCATCCGGAGGGGCTCTGTCACTTAAACACTCCCCTCCCCCGTATCCTTCCCCAGGTCAGCAACAAAGGCTGACATGCAAAGCTTAATGCCGACCAAAGGAAAATGGATAAACGACAAGCTTCTTTTTTTGAACCACACCCTGAATTTTCTTTCTCCTGGTTTTTCTCTTCCAGAACCAAAATAATCTTATTTCCTGGCAGATTTTTTTGCATTGACGTCTTTCTGTTTTTCCCTTGTCTCTCTCTCTCTCTATTTTTTATTTTTTTTTTTTCATTTGCATTTGCAAATCAGACCGAGGCCGTTGCTTTTTTTTTTTTTTCCCCTCTTCCCCACTGTTAGGTTTTCAGTTTGGTTTTGTGTTGAAATGTTTTCCTTGTTTTGGGATGCTCGCCTGCTGGCCGTCTGCCACCGAGGTATTCACTGAGCCAGCAGAATAAAGGCAGAAAAACTAAGACACCCAGGGCAGCCGAAGTGATCTTGGATTAAGATCCAAGAATTCTGGATCCAGAATTTTCGGGTGAAAAGAATTTATGCATTCCCTAAAATTTTATTTACACGCACACCCAGGTGTGTCATTCCTTTTCTGGGGCAAGCTCCAACATGGGGTACATAAATAATCAGCCAAAAACATTCAAATGGACGATGGCAGAGAACTGCATTTTTCAACCTTAGCAACTGTAGACTTCAAATCCCAGAATTCCCCAGCTAGCCATGAAGGGAGGGAGGGAGGGAAAAAGGAGAAGAAAGAAAAGGAAGGAAGGAGAAATAGGTTCAGAGGGAGGGAGGAGAAATAGATTGGCAGGAGGGAGGGAGGGTGGAAGGAAGGAAGGAGAAATTGGGAGGAAGGGAAGGAAGGAAAGGAGGGGAAATAGGTTGGAAGGAAAGGAGGGAGGGAGGTTGTAAGGAAGGATAAATTGGGATGGGGAGGAGGAAGGAAGGAAGCGAAAGAAGAGTGAGGGATGGAGAAAGTAACAAAAGGAGGATAGAGAAAAAAAGAAAGGAGGGAGGGAGGAAAAAAGGAAAAACTACTCATTTATTTCACAGCAGTGTTTCTCAGACTTGCAACTTGAAGACATGGAGACTCCAACTCCCAGAATCCATGCTGGCCAGGGAATTCTGGGAGTTGAAGTCCAGGTATCTCAATGTTACTAAGATGGAGAAACGTTGCCATGGCCATTTCTTAAATGCCTGAGACTAAAAGCAAAATAAAATAAGCAGAGATAAAATCAGTTTATACAAACTTTGGGTTCCTCCAGCCTGTATTACGTCCATATTCTGCTTTATTTATATTGATATATTTATTTTCTCTTGGTCCTTTAATTCCTGCCTTCTCTTTTCCCAGGAACCCTGCAACTCTGCAACCCTGCAACTCCAGCCAACCGCAACTTCCTCTGCCTTCCCCGACTTCGGACCACAGGCCTGTGCTTATTTTGTGAGTCAATTTTTGTGTCTCTCTCTGCAAAACTCCCAATCACTTTTTTTTAAAATGTTTTTCTTGATATGGGTCACATTCTGCCTTTGGGGCCCTTTCATATCTGGCTCTGATTTATTTTTGCACTAATATTTTATGCAAGTCATTCCTACTGCATTCAAGTTATATCTCCCAAACCTCATTTCTAAGTATCCATGCAGATCAAGATATTGGGAATCCCCAAAGTGTGAAAGCAAGTTTAGGATTGTTCGTATATTTATTTGTGTGTGTGTGTGTGTGTGTGTGTGTGTGTGTGTGTGTGTGGTGTGTGCCTTCAAGCCATTTTTTTTTAAATTCCTGGTGACAGTCTAGACAAATTCCTGCAGTTTATGACTTATCTATTCTTCTATGCAACTATTTTAAGCTCTCTTGGGCTCAGTTCAGACATGCAAATGCCAATTGGGATGATGACATAGGCCAGTGTTTCTCTACCTTGGCAACTCTAAGATAACTTCAGAACTTCCCCAAATTGGGAGGGGGGTGCAGGCCTCACCCACCTCCCTCTTTTCCTTTCCCCTTTGTTGATCACAGCTGGAAGGGACCTTGGAGGTCTTCTAGTCCAACCCTCCCTTCTCAAACAAGAGGCCTCTATTACAGACAAGTGTCTTTCCGGTCTCTTCTGGAAAGCCTCCAATGAGGGAGCTCCAACAATATCTGGTGGCAAGCAGTTCCACTGGTTAACTGTTTTCACTGTTAGGAAGCTCCCCCTTAATTCCAGGTTGCTTCTCTCCTTGATTAGTTTCCATCCGTTGCTTCTTGTCCTGCCTTCTGGGGGCTTTGGAAATTAGGTTGCCCCCCTTATCTTTGTGGCAGCCCCTCAAATATGGGAAGACAGCTATCGTGTCACCCCTAGTCCTTCTCTTTGTTAAGACTAGACATACTCAATTCCTGCAACCTTTCTTCGTATGTTTTTGTCCCCAGTCTTCTAATCATCTTCGTTGTTCTTCTCTGCACTCTTTCTAGTATCTCAACATCTATTTCATATTGTGACACAGGAAGACGAAACTAGATGTCTATGGAGATTCTCAACCATCCGTGTCATAGTTATCCCAAAAGTGCTTTTTTTCCAAGAGGCAACTGGACTGTCTGGTTTTACTTTGAAGACTCATCCAAGAAGCTTCTTCAGCTCTGACTGGATGGTGGGGAATGGAAGGACTTATACTCCTTGCACACAAGCTGGTCATTTGCATCCTTTTTAGTGGGTCGTTGAGGCCACTTGGAAGTTTATCTGTGTCCTCAGGGTTACCTAGTATTGCAACTTCTTGGAACTGCTGGGAATTACTCAGGTGAACCTGAGGACACAGATAAACCTCCAAGCGGCCTCAACAACCCACTAAAAAGGATGCAAATGACCAGCTGCCTGCAAGGAGTATAAATCCTTCCGTTCCCCCACCATCCAAGAAGCTTCTGGGATGAGAAGCAAAACGTCTTCAAAGAAAAATCAGAAAGTCCAGTTGCTTATTGAAAAAGCACCTTTGGCACAAGACAACACTAGGTTTTCTGTTCCAGGGCGGGATCGCCCTAACAACTGTGCCAGGCTGAGTGAATTCACCTCTCCGGAAGGAGGAAATTTTTCCCCTTCATGATTCAAAGATAAACAAAACCCTCTTGGATGAAAGCAGAGAAAACCAGACAGGGTGAAGCATTGGTGCCTGAGATATAACAATCAGGAGATGACTCTGCGTGTGGGCAAGCTGCAGAATTGTCTGGAAAAAGCAGAACCAGGCTTTGGGGAGATTTGCAAAAAAAAGAGATTTGAAAGAAAAGGACAAGATTTCCCAATTAGTGGCTTTTTTTTTTTTTTAAACAGAGGAATGCTCTGTTTAATTAAAGTTGTTTAACAATGGAAGGATGGCTCCAAATGTCCCGGCTCACTTAGCATCTCCGTCGAGTCCTTCGGCGGCGGTCGGGATGAGTCGCTGCCGTTTTCGTGGCAAACTTTTCGGAAGTGGCTTTCTTGGGCTGAGAGACCGAGAGAGACAGGCCCGAAGTCACCCAGGAGGCGTCTACCCTGAGGACGAGACTAAAAATTCACATTTCTGGCCTCAAATCTTGACCACAGCACCAAACTTCCTTTAATCGGTCTGCCGGGCCTTTGTGTATTAATTTATAGACGTTGCAATTTTACCCTTTTGAACGGTGCAGCAGAAGAAATAAAATTACAGCTCTTTACTCCGCACCCTAGGAAGTGCAGTGGCCTGTTTTATGTTGCGTCTCAGGATGCAAAAACACTAATTGCAGGAACTGGCTATGTCTCAACTTGTAACCATTCGTTTAATGACCATTTGGGGTTACAACAGCGCGGGGGGCGGGGGAATGACACACAGCCATTCCTCTTACTTACGGCTGTGATAGCATCCCTATGGTCACGTCAATAAAATATGGATAACTGGCACCTATTTACAACAGCTGCCATATCCATCAGGACTGTCACTTGTCTGATATGGTATAGGTTTCTCCTGCTTCAGCAGGGGGGTTGACTAGAAGACCTCCAAGGTCCCTTCCAACTATTCTATTCTATTCTATTATTTCTATCCTCTATATTCTATTCTATTCCATTCCATTCTCTATTTCATTCTATTTCATTCTATTTCATTCTATTCTATTCTATTCTATTTCTAATCCTAATCCTTATTCTATTCTATTTCTATTTCTATTCCTATTCCTATTCTATTCCTATTCTATTCTATTCTACTCTATTATTCCATTCCATTCAGTTTCTACTAATTCTATTATTCTAATTCTATTCTTGTTCTATTCTACTCTACTCTATTCCTATTATATTATTTGTATCCTCTATATTTTATTCTATTCTATTCCATTCTCTATTTCATTCTGTTCTATCCTATCCTATCCTATCCTATCCTAATCCATTCTATTTCATTTTACTCTATTCTAATTTCTATTCTATTTCTAATCCTAATCCCTATTCTATTCTATTCCTATTCCTATTCTATTCTATTATTTCTATCCTCTATATTCTATTCCATTCTCTATTCTATTCTATTCTATTCTATTCTATTCTATTCTATTCTAATTTCTATTCTATTCTATTTCTAATCCTTATTCTATTTCTATTCCTTATTCTATTCTATTTCTCTTTTTTATTCCTAATCCTTATTCTATTCTATTCCTATTCCTTATTCTATTTCTAATCTTAATCCTTATTCTATTCTATTCTATTCTATTCTATTCTATTCTATTTCTTATTCTATTCTATATTCTATTCCTTATTCTATTTCTAATCCTAATCCTATTCTATTCTGTTTCTATCCCATCCTATCCCAAGGTCACTCGCCCACTGAGGAGCTTCCCAGTCAACGCCTGACATCCAAAGTCAACGGGGGAGCTGGATTCGCTTTTAACAACTTCAGTGACCCGCTTAACGACTGCGGGTGGAGAAAAGGTCACAGAATCGGGTACCAGTTGATTAACAAGCCCCTTTGCTTAGCAGCGGAAAATCCTGCTGCACATCGCGGCTGTTTTAAATCGCGGTCCTCCCTTTCTCTGACTCTCCTCATTCGAAACCTAGGACCCCCCCCCCCGTGATATTTTTTTGGGGGGTGGGTGGGGGGGCTTCTCTTCCTTGCCTGCGTTTCTCGTCCTCTCACCTTCTGAAGATCGTCCTGCAGCTCCTTCAGTTTGAGCTCCAAGTACAAAACTTTGTCGGCCAGGCTGAGGGCGTGCTGAGACCTGAAAGTGGTTTGGCAAATGAAAGCAGAAGATTGGGGGCAGCGCGTTAATTGTGAGTCAATCCAGGCGTGCACAAACAAGCACACTCCAGGAAATGCGTCTCCCCGTCAGGGGTGAGCCTTTGGGTATGATTTTATTATCCCATTCTGGGCTGGGCTGCCTTGAAAAACAATACAGGTGTCAGCTCATAAAATATTTCTATGGGCTTTTTAGCATTGCCAACAGAAAGGGAGTGGGGAGCAGTGAGGCAGCGTGGAAATCAAAAGTGCATTCCATAAATGTTTTCAAAGATAGTAACTAGGGGACTGAAGTTTCTGCTGCACAAAAATCTAACTGGAGAGCACGATTGATGACTCTGGGCTATGGATGTGTCCCATTGGAGAATACGAATTACGATACACCCAGGGAATGGAGGGAAAACCAGGGTCAAGGGTGACAGTGAATGATGTGTCTCAGAGTTGGCTACACCCAGGCAGTGTCGGCATGTTAACTCCCAATAAATCATTTTGAAGTTTTGGAAGTTTGGCTCGAGACTCAGGATTTAATTGGGGGTAACTGCCGGAAACCTGGCAACAGGTAATCCTCGATTTATAGCAATAGCACTTAAGACTTACTGTATATACTCGAGTATAAGCCTAGTTTTTCAGCCCATTTTTTGTGCTGAAAAAATCCCCCTCGGCTTATACTCGAGTCAGATTCCCCTCTGAAAAAAAAAAATGGTGTGGAGTCACGGCCTCCGGGGGCAGCGACTCCCAACAGCCCCAGCCGGGAAGGGAAAGGCAAAAAGCGCTTTGCCTTTCCCTTCCCGAGGCGGCGGGACTGGGGCCGCGCCGGCGGTAGTGACTCCTGACTCAGGGGGCCTCCGAGGGAGGGGAAGAGAGTGACTCCTGCCTCCCGCTGTCATCATCATCTTCTTCTTTTGGGTTAGTGAATCAATTAAACCTTTCATGATAGTGAGATCGTTTCCCAAATTAATTATTTTTATTTTTGAAATTTACCAGTAGCTGCTGCATTTCCCACCCTCGGCTTATACTCGAGTCAATAAGTTTTCCCAGTTTTTTTGTGTAAAATTAGGTGCCTCGGCTTATATTCGGGTCGACTTATACTCGAGTATATACGGTATATAGCGCTTTACAGTGCTTTTACAGCCCCCTCTAAGCGGTTTACAGAGTCAGCTTCTTGCCCCCAACAATCTGGATCCTCATTTTACCCACCTTGGAAGGACGGAAGTCTGAGTCAACCTTGAGCCTGGTGGGATTTGAACTGCCAAACTGTAGGCAGCTGGCTGCAGAAGTAGCTTGCAATACTGCACTCTAACCACTGCGCCACTGAGGCTCCTGAATTATAGCTGTTCGCTCACTGACCATTCGACGTTAAAACAGCAGTGAAAAAAGCCAATTTACGGCCGTTTTTCACACTTCTGACCGTTACAGCATTTCCCCTGTGGTCATGTGATCAAAATTCAGATGTTTGGGAACATATTCACATTTATGACGGTCGCAGAGTCCCAGGGTCCTTTGATCCCCTTTTGCGACCGTCAATGATTCAGATTCAATTCAGATTGGCTTAATAACCATGTTCCTAACTTAACAACGGCAGTGGTTCACTTAAGAATTGTGGCAAAAAAAGTTGCGAAGTGGGGCAAAACTCACTTAACCAATGCCTCACTATTAGCAACCTAAATTCTGGGCTACAACTGTGGTCGTAAGTCGAGGAGTACCTGTCGCTAAATCAGGGGTAGCCACTTATGGCAGCTTTACGACGGTGGACTTCAACTCCCAGAACTCCTTTTATCTCCATGATCATGTGATCAAAATTCAGACGCTTGGCAAACTGGTTCATACTTATGACTGTTGATGTGTTCCCAAGGCCGCGTGATCTTTTGCACCCTTCTGACAAGGAAAGTCAATGGGGGAAGCCAGATTCACTTAATGACCGTGTTACTAACTTATCAACTGCAGCGATTCACTTAATGACCATAGCGAGAAAGGTTGTAAAACGGGGCAAAATTCATTTAACCAATGTCTCGCTTAGCAACAGAAACTTTGGGCTCAATTGTGGTCATTAAGTCGAGGACTTCTTGTATTACAAAGCCAATTTCCCCCCCACCAGGATGCTTAGACGGCCGCATGGAGCTGAATGCAGCAAAATACGTATGGAGATTGGCTGCAGGCCAAGCTTTTGTTTGGAAAGGAACATTTCTGTCCAGGGAGGAAAAACATTATTGGTATAATTTTGATTAATTAATTGAATAAAAATATTAAAGTTATGTTGAGGACAGAGTCCACTAGATGGCAGTGCTTAAAAAATAAACAGGGTTACATTGGTTTCATTTAGGGGCCTTCAATTCAGGGGTCTTACAGATAGAGCTATAGATGTTATAAATTAGAGACAGAGGATATATAGGTATAGATAGATGATTAGCAGATATATTAATTAGAGAGACAAATGATGATAGATAGACAGACAGACAGACAGACAGATAAACAGACAGATATAGAATGGGGTTTTCAAACTCGACAGTTTGAAGATTTGTGGACTTCAACTCCCAGAATTCTTCCTCCAGTCATGTTAGCTCAGGAATTCTGGGAGTTGAAGTCCACAAATCTTCAACTTGCCAAGTTTGAAGACCCTTGATATAGATGATTAACAGATAGCTATAGATATTGATTAGAGACGGATGATAGATAGATAGGATAGATAGATATAAGATAAACAGATACAAATAGACAGAGCTATAGATGTTATAGAGACAGAGGATATATAGGTATAGATAGATGATTAACAGATATATTGATTAGAGAGACAGATAGATAGGTAGGTAGGCAGATAGATAGGTAGATAGATAGATAGATATAGATCAGGGGTCTTCAAGCTCGATAGATTTAAGACTTCTGGACTTTAACTCCCAGAATTCTTCCTCCAGTCATGTTAGCTGAGGAATTCTGGGAGTTGAAGTCCACACATTTTAAACTTGCCAAGTTTGAAGACCCTTGTGATAGATGATAGATATATAGATGATAGATTGATTGATAGATAGGTAAATAGGTAGGTAGGTACAGAGAGAGGGAGAGAGGGGGGGGAGGGATAGATAGATAGATAGATAGATAGATAGATAGATAGATAGATAGATAGACAGACAGACAGACAGACAGACAGACAGACAGACAGACAGACAGACTGTAGATCAGGGGTCTTCAAACTCGACAGCTTGAAGACCTGTGGACTTCAACTCCCAGAATTCCTCCTCCTCCAGTCATGTTAGCTCAGGAATTCTGGGAGTTGAAGTCCCCAAGTCTTAAATCACGCTGGCTGGGGAATACTGGGAGTTTTAGTCTCTCCATCCTAGATCAAGCTGGCTGGGCAATTCTGAGAGTTGGTCCACTTAATCTTAAATCTGCCAAGATTGAGAAAATCCTGTTCTGGACAGCATATAGGAAACAAGGTGGACAAGGTCTCCATCCCTCTTTAATTTCCCCCTGTTATATCTCAAGCTTCACACACACACACAAACACACACACACACACATTTCCTTCTTACTCATCAATGGCTTGTGGCTGACTGGCGCATCTCTGGGTCCCCGTGGAGCCTTCTCGATTCTCCAGAATATGCTGGCCTGAAGTCACACAACAAGGCACAAATAAGGATGACAATTATCAGGGAAACCAACTGCTTTTTGCAAAGCAAAAACAGCCTAAATTCCAACTTCTGCCATTTCCAGGGAGTAACGAGGCAGGAAAAAAGGCTCAGCTTGAAAAAAATTAAAATCTACATGGACTGAAGTTTGTGATGCCACCCAGGCGGTGAATGAAAAATCAGCAGGAAAAGATCTCAGAGGAAACCAAGAAAAAGCCTTGAATGATAAGATTTTCTCTGATGGATGATGTTTTTCCCTCCTACTTGAAGTTGTGTTGGAAACACGAAGGCTGGGTTTTCCCAATGGCAGCCATTTTGAGACATGTGGACTTCAACTCCCAGAATTCCCCAGCCAGCACACATCATAAAATGGCTGCCGCTAGGAAACTCTGCTCTAGATTAAAGGGCCAAAGAATGCTAAGCTGGATGAAGGCAGCTCGAACCTCATCCAAGATCATCAATCCACAGGGATCCATCCAGGAATCGATCCACTCACCTTCGTGGGAGAGCGCTTCCAGGATGTTGTTACAAGCCGATGCCAGATTGGCGATGGAGTCCCACTCGTCTTCCAGGGATTCCCCAGCATCAGAGAGAACTGTGGGAGGAAGGGAGAAGAAAAACCTTCACCGCCAAGTTACTTGGGCTGGGAGGGATGGGGTGACCCCCAAGGAGCTTTCCCCCCTTTTGGGGGAAGGGGAAAAGGAAGGAAGGAAGAGGAAAGGAGAAATGGAGGAGATTAGGAAGGAAGGAAAAGAAAGAGAAAGAATAGAAGGAAGGAAGGGGGAAAGGAAGAGGAGGAGAGAGAAGAAGGAAGGAGAAGGAAGAGGAAGAGAGGGAAGAAGGAAGGAAGGAAAGAAGAGGAAGTGAGGGAGGATGGAATGAAGGAAGGATGGATGGAAGGAAGAATAAGGAAGAATGAGAGTAAGGAAGGAAGGGGAAGGAAGAAAGGAAAGAAGGGGAAAAGGAAGAGGAAGGAAGAAAGAAGGAAGAGAGGAAGGAAGAATAAGGAAGAGTGAAAGGAAGGAAGGAAAAAGAAGAAAGGAAGGAAGGGGAAAAGGAAGAGGAAGGAAGAAAAGGAAGAGAGGGAGGGAGGAAGAATAAGGAAGAGCGAGAGTAAGGAAAGAAGGGAATGGAAGGAAAGAAGGGGAAGAGGAAGGAAGGGGAAGAGAGGGAGGGGGGAAGCAGAGAAAGGGAAGTAAGAAAGGAAACAGAAAGGGAAGGAAAGGGAATGGAGGAGGAAGGAGGGGGAAGGAATCAATCCTCAACACGACCACTTTGGAGAATCCTGACTTCTGCTCCAAACATCCCCATTGTAGCATGTTGTGCACCCACACTTTACACACAGAGAGAGAGAGAGAGAGAGAGAGAGGGAGGGCGGGGTGGGAACTTCCTTACTTTTGGTGATGGAATTCCGTAGCGAAAGCGTCCGGGGCAAAAACTTATTGCTGTCGCTCGCTTCCAGAGACGGCAAGGCCTTCTCTCCCGGTGGTGGAGAAGACGGAAAGCCTTTGGCCTCCTGAGCTACCAGGCCAGGCGTGTGATGGTTCACTACCGCCTCTCTCGGATGGTCCTGCGAACGCAACGAAGGGAGAAAGGAGAGGAAGGTTAGATCTGACGTGGATGGTTTGGCCCAGAGAGAAATCTGCCATTTTGGAGAAACGGCCAAGTTTCTCCCCCAACATCATCGTCCCCGGCCCAAAAAGGTGGGGACTACAATGCCCAGAGTTCCCAGCTGGGTCTCGAGATTCATGGGAAATGTTACTCCTGACAAGCTCTTCCAGGTAGATTATACAGGTCGTTCTCAACTTATGACCACAATGTAGCCCATTTTTTGTTGTTGTTAAGTGAGAAATTGGTTAAGTGACCAAAAATTCAGGTCCTGGTTGTTTTGGTACATTGAGGATTCTCTGCATTGCCATTTTGTGACGGTAGAAATTGCCTATCAGGGGAATAAGCATCTTCATGCTAGGTTGATTCTCTTGGGACAGGTGTCCTGCCCCTGTCGGAGTCTGAATCCGAGGAGGAAGACGAACAGCTGACAGGGAGTGGGAGTGTGGCTCCGTTGGCTATGGAGGAAACTGGGGAAGGGCAAAGTCCGGCTGGGCAGAGCAGGGGAGAGGTAAAACAAGGGAGAGGGGATTCAGAGGAAGGCTCAGGCCCACCCCCTCTTCATCCTAGGGCATGCAGGGAGGAACGGAGGAGAGAGCAACGTGGGTTGCATGGCTTATGGGGAAGGAAAGGGCCCTGATTCCCTTCATTAGCCACAGCTGGGAAGACAGTTGGTAAGAAAGGCAGGCTGACTTTATCCTGTGTTGTTGTGGCTTATCTGTGTTCCTGGCATCTTCCCAACTATATGAGTTTTGCCAAACTAATTACTTCAGTTTGGCTTGTTTGGATTTTAAGTTACAGTTGTGTTGCTCATGTTTTTGACTTGATTCTCTGCAGCCAAAAGCTGTTTCTGGGAGCGTTTTTCTCCAGCCAGAAGGTAACCAGGACATTGTGGGCAAAGTTGGAGATAATAAAGGGACTCTTATTGCTTATCTGGCTGTGTTGCCTTTGTGCCACGCCCCGGGTCATCATAACAGGTGTGGTCTGAGAATTTCCTGCATTCTCATGGGGTCAGACAAGATGGCCTTTGAGGTTCCCCCCCTCGACACCCAATTCTATGAAACACTTACCAGATCTCGATCCGGGAGGGCTTTGGGAGTGGTTGCCAAGATTATGTCTGGAGGAGGATTGGAGGTAAGAGAGAAAGTTTTGGGTGGAATCCTGCAAAGACAAGAAATACCGTGTTTCTCCAACAATACGACCTCCCCCAATAGGAAGACCCAGCATGTTTTCTAGGCATAAAATGAAATTAAGCCCCTCCCCCCAAATTTAGGCCTTTTTAAAAACATGCAAAATGGGGGGAAAGGCGGGGGGACTTGCCGTTAGGAGCGCCCCGCGGGCAGCAATTCCTCGCCACCAGCTGCTCCTAATGGGCGATCATGGCAGAGCGCGGAGAGCTCCCTGCTCCTGCCAAGCACCTTTGCGGCAGACCCAAGACCTTCAGCGCCTGCCGCTGTTGATTTCCCTTCTGCCCATGCCGCCGCTGCGTTTGGAGCTGCCACTTCCACGTTTGGAGCACCACTGCTGTTTGGAGCTGCCGCTTCTGCATTTGGAGCTGTTGCTGCGTTTGGAGCTGCCGCTTCCACGTTTGGAGTGCTGCCACTGTTTGGAGCACTGCTGCTGTTTGGAGCTGCCACCGCCATTTGGAGCGCCGCCGCCACTCCAAACACGGCGGCAGCTCCAAACGCGGAAGTGGCAGCTCCAAGCGTGGCGGCGGTGCTCCAAATGGCGGCGGCACTCCAAACACAGAAGCGGCAGCTCCAAACGTGGCGGCGGAATGGGCAGAAGGGAAAGCAACAGCGGCGGGTGCCAAAGGTCTTGGGTCTGCAGCAAAGGTATTTGGTGGGAGTAGGGAGCTCTCTGCGCTTCGCCATGATCACCCGTTAGGAGAGGCTGGGGGTGAGGCTGCCCGCGGGGTGCTCTAGATGAGGATGCAAGGGGGGGAATTAAGTCACCCCCGAAAAGACGGCCTAGCCGTTTTTTCGGGGCTCAAAAAAATATAAGACCCGGCCTTATTTTATGAGAAACACGGTATTTGGTTATGAAGGAAGGAATAAGGAGCAGAAATCAACTGAGTCAGAATTCACAGGGGAAATCTGTCAATATTAGAACAGAAACAGTCCTTGTGTGAACAGCTGTGTAGAGTTGAAGATTGATTGCTTGCCTGGTATTTGCCTAACACATGTATGTATGTATATACTGTAGTAGTCTTGTATATAAACCACTGTTAAAAGACAAAGTCTCTGTGTTTTGCTCCTGAGTTGTCTCACAATAGTAGTTACGCTGTAAACACTCTTAACAATTTTATAGAGAGGAGAAAGATTAGGTCAACTACATTCTTTTCATAGAGTCAAGGGCAAGTTACCCTGAACCTGGAAAGGAGTGGCTGGAGGAATGTCTCCAGTTGGGACGATGGGTGACTGGGCCACGTGATGTGCTGGTGGGTGCAGGGGATGGGTTTGTGATTTTCATTTGGCGAGGGGAAACCCGGAACTCTCCGATTCAGGTTTTCCCAGATGTGCCACTATGACTTCTTCCATAAATTCTTACTTCTGAGTACTGAATGATTATGGGAACCTTCGCCAGACCAATTCTCGAATACAGCTCATCTGCCTGGAATCCACACTGTATAATGGACATGAATACAACTGAGTGAGTCCAGAGGCATTTCACGAGAAGAGTCCTCCACTCCTCCGCTTGCAGTAGAATACTTTACGCCACCAGGCTTGGAATTTTGGACCTGGACAACTTAGAACTATGCCGCCTTCGGTCTGACACAAAATTGTCTGCTACAACATCCTACCTGTCAAAGACTATTTCAGCTTCAAGCGCAATAACACACAGGCAAACAATAGATATAAACTCAAAGTAAACCCCTCCAAACTGGATGGCAGAAAATACGACTTCAGCAATAGAGTGGTCAACACCTGGAACTCATACCTGACTGTTGTTACATCCTCAAACACTCCTAAAACTTTAACCTTAAACTGTCTACCGTGGGCCTCACTCCATTCCTAAGAGGTCTGTAAGAGGGTGTGCATTAGCGCACCAGTGTGCCTACCGTCCCTGTCCTACTGTTCCCATTTATTATGTATATATACTTATACCTGTTTATACGGTACTTATATGTTTACATGTTATGTTCATACTTGTTTTATACTTGTTATACTTGTTCATACTTGTTTTCTCATACATGCTTGACAAACTAAATGGCAGGATTCCAGCAATCGCTTTAATTAAATTATGATTCTCGAGCCAAACTTCAAAAAACGTCAAAGGATTTGTTAGAGGCGACATACTAGCCCTGCCCTGTATGGAGCCAACTCTGGCATACATAATTTACTGTCACCTGTGACCCTGTTTCCCCCTCTCGTCCTGGGTGTCTCATAAACTAGATTCTCCAATTGAGCACGTTCACAGGCTGGGTGTCATCATTCACGTTCTCCAATCATATTTGCAGGCAAAATCTCTGGTAGTTTAGTTTCAATCTTTTAAAGATAAAGAGTTGGAATGTGCTTTCGCTTCCAAACCGCTGCACTGCTCTTCCAGATTTCCTTCCTCCCCCCTCCCCCTTTTTTTAATGGCAACTCCTAAAACAGGCATAGGGGTGTTTTATGAGTTGACACTAAACTAAATAAAAAAATAAAATAAATAAATAAAAGCTTCATAGGAACGCAGACACTTTCGACTCCAGCAATACCACGAGGCAGAAAAGAGAGAAGGACAGAGGCGGAAGGGCCCAGGGACTCTCGGCTAAGATGGGTGATGGCGGGGTGTACGAAGGAGTTGCGACTAAATTTACGGGGGTTCCTTACGGGTCGGAGGGGGCTGGGGTTTGGTCGCTGTGGCTCTGCAAGAATTCGGTCCTCTCTTCAGCCAAGAGGTGAGGCGCCCCATCCTGCAGGGACAAGGAATGGAGGAGCTGATAGGTGGCCGGTTTGAAGATCACTTCGCTGGCTGGCCGGGTCAGTTCGGTGTCTCCAACCGGGGGTTCGCTCCTCCGCTTCTCCTGCAGCGATTTCTGGTAGAGCTCGGAGAAACTCCTGTCCGAAGAAAGTGAACATAATTGAGGGCGCAAGTTCACACACGGGACAGGGAGCGTTTTTACTCCCAGGAAGGCAAAAAAAAAATGGGAGCACAGGTGGGGCGTGCCCCTTTTGGCCTCCTGGGCAAAGCAATAAGACAGCGAGGGGGATCCTGGCACAGCTGGTGGTTGGGAGGAAAAAGAAAAAAAAGAAAGAAATATCGCTTCAGCCAAACGGTAGCATTTTTTTTTTACTACCGGTTCACTTGAACCGGCCCAAACCGGTAGAATCCCACCGCCGACTGGCACGGATCTGCTCACCTTCGAGGCCTTCCGTTCTCGTCTGGGGGAACCACAGTGATCGTGACTTTTTTCGCCGTCCGCAGGAGTTCAGCAGTCTGGGGGGGCGTCAGGCCGGGCAAGGGTCTTTCGCACACCCGTACCAGTCGGGCCCCAGGCTGGAGCCCGGCTTTTTCCGCAAAGGTGAAGCGTTCCACTTCGGTTACAAACCCTTCGTGGTCCATTTGGAAACCCAGCTGGCCAACGCCGTTCCGCAAGAGGGTCAGTTCCCTGGTCTCGCACCCGCGGGTCACCAACTGGCAGAGGAAGGCAGGGAGGGGGTTAGATTGGGGTAGATTGCAGAGGCGATACAAAACTGTAATGTTATCATATTTTATTTATCTATAAACTAGCTCGATCCCCATGCTTCTCTACAAAACTATGTGGTCAGGCTTAGTTTTGGGGGAGGAAAAGAAAGGGAGAAAAAATTCTGCCTCTGTCTTCCAGCATCCATCGGTATTCATCTGGCTAGCGTCCTGTCAGTGTGTGAGAGAGTTGAGGGCTGTTTGGAAACTGAACCAGTATTTGCTGTGTGAGCAAGAAGGAGACAGCAAGGAGCCTGGGCGTGGCTTAGCTCAACTGTTCTGTACTAAAGCTGCTTGGTGCTGTCAAACTGAAACTCCTTTGCTTGTGTTTTGCATTTGGAAGAGATTTCTTCTCAGGTGGGGAGGGGGAGTAGAACTCCTTAGCATCAGAGCATGTTAATAATAATAATAATAATAATAATAATAATAATAATAATAATAATAATAATA
>NW_020717821.1:0-33578 GCF_900518725.1 Notechis scutatus | reverse complement strand
GACTGTGAGTTCTAGTCCTGCCTTAGGCATGAAAGCCATCTGGGTGATTTGGGTCAATCACCAGGAGACAGTGAGTTCTAGTCCCGCCTTAGCTATGAAAGCCATCTGGGTTACTTTGGGCCAATCACCAGGAGACAGTGAGTTCTAGTCCTGCCTTAGGCAAAAATTCCAGTTTAGTGATTTTGGACCAGTTCCTTTCTCTCAGCCCAACCTATCTCACAGGGTTGTTGAGGTGTGAAAAATCGGAGGAGGGGAAAGGATTTGTATGTTCTCCACTTTGAGTTACTTATAAACTAATAATGGCAGAATAAAAAAATCTAATAATGATTTTTAAAAATGGACAGGCTGAAGTCGAAATATTCAAGAATATTCACAGACGGGATTCGAAATAAACGAACAAAGGAAGATGAGAAGACGACTGAAATCTTTTACAAATGGGAAAACATTTACTGGAATGCGAGTTTTATTTAAAATACATCATTAGACCCTATTTCTTCAAGCTGCCTTAATAAACAATATTGCTGTCAATGTATCTAAGGATGGCTACAAGAAAATCCTTCTCAGCAATTTATTGTATGACGTTTCTTATTATTTTCTTCATTATCCAACTTGGATTGTCTCCTTCAAATGAAAACAGATTGTCTAGATTGTCTGGAGCAATGTTGCTCCAGGCCTTCCTGTCCTCAACCATCCTCCAGAGTCCATTTAAGCTCACGCCATCTGCTTCAGTGATTCCATCCATTGACCTCGTTCTCTGCCATCCTCTTCTTCTTTTGCCTTCAAGCGTTCTCAGCATTAGGCTCTTCTCCAGTGAGTCCTTCCTTCTCATTAGGTGGCCAAAATCTTTGAGTTTCATCTTCAGGATCTGGCCTTCTAAAGAGCAGATCTCCTCTAGGCCTGACCAGTTGGATGGCCTTGCAGTCCAAGGGACTCGCAGGAGTTCTTCTCCAGCACCAGAGTTCAAAGGCCTTCATTCTTTGGCACTCAGCCTTCCTTATGGTCCAAACTTTCACAGCCATGCATGGCAACTGGGAAAATCATTAGGAAAGTACCAGGGACCAAATGAAATTCTCAAGAAATTGTTGAAAGCTGCTGGGGAAAAGGCAGTTCAAGTGCTAACAGACCTGTTTCAACAATTGCATATATGGAATCCATCATGCTACTTCTTTCATCATCTTTACATGCGGTAAGCTAAAGTGGGACGAAGCAGGGAGAAAGAAATGTAACTAAATCTAGTTTACACAAACACTTTGCGTGAGTGTTTCACTGTTTTCAGTGGAAACTCAATCTTTGATGTTCTTAATCACTTTGATACATCTTGCTTCTTTCTCCACCTCCCAAATCATATTTCCCCCGAATGCTTGAATTCTTATTCTGGAACATAAAACAATAGTGTTGAAAGGGACTTGGAAGGTTAGGGTTAGGATTAGGGTTAGGGTTTGAGGTCTTCTAATCCAACCCTCTACTCAAGCAGATCTGGATTCTGTGCAGTTCAGAGAAGCCCCTACTCTTGGCTGGCCTCACCCACCCCTCCCCTCCCCTCCCCTCCCCTCCCCTCCCAGGAGTCCCCACATAGCCCATTTTGGAGGCAGGTAAGTGCAGGGTACACACAGTGGCTCAGGGAGGGTGAAAACTGGGCCTCCCGGAAGTTCAAGAAGGTTGAAGATGGGCCCAGTTCTGGCTTCTGGAGAGCCTCCGGAACCTGGAGGAGGCTGTTTTCACCCTCCCGGAGTTTCGAGGAAAGCCTTCGGAGCCCCGGGAGGGCAAAAACACACTCACCCACCATGGTGCAGGAGGCCGACTAGGCCACACTGACCATGGCCACGTCCACCCAGCAACCAGGCAGAGAATTCTTTGCTAAAATTTTGGAAGCCCACCCCTGCATGAGACCCTATACCATTCTAGACAAATGGCTGTCTCACCTCTCTTTGAAAACTTCTAGTGATGCAGCTCCTACAACTTCTGGAGAGCCCCTCAAATACTGGAATACTGCTAATGTTGACATCAAGTTGGTGTCAACTCCTAGTGCATAAGGCTTCTCCATCACATTCTATCCTCAACCTGATGTTCAGTTCTTTCAATGATGCCCCCATTGTCTCTTTAACTGCCTCCATCCCACCTTGCTGCTGCTTGCCCTTGTATTCTATTTCCTCCCACCTTTTCAAGGATCACAGCCTTCTCCAGAGAGTGAGGTCATTGTCTAACATTATTAAAAAGTTGTTGAGACTCTAGAAAAAATACAGAGAAGAGCAACCAGGAGGATTAGGGGACTGTATGCTAAAACATACAAAGAACGGTTGCAGGAACTGGGCCTGGCTAGTCTAGTGAAGAGAAGGACCAGGGGAGACAGGAGAGCAGTCTTCCAATGTTTGAAGGGCTTCCACAGAGAGGAGGTGGGGTCAAGCTATTTTCCAAAGCGCCTGAAGGCCAGACAAGGAATAATGGATGGAAACTGAACAAGGAGAGATTCAACCTAGAAATAAGGAGAAATTTTCTGACAGTGAGAACAATCAACCAATGGAACAGAAGTTGCCCTTGGAAGTTGTGGAAGCACCATCACTTGAGACCTTCAAGAAGAGATTGGACTGCCATTTGTCAGAAATGGTGTAGGTCTCCCGCTTGGGTGGGGGATTGGACTAGATGACCTAAAAGGTCCCTTCCAACTCTGATTATCTGTTATCTGTTAATACGTCTGAAGTAGGATAATTTAAGTCCAGTCATTTGTCCCTCTGGTTAGAAATTGAATTGAATTGAATACTTTATTTGGCCAAGAGTGATTAGACATTCATCCTACGATTTAGCCTCCAAACCCTTTATCATCTTCGTAGCTCTTCTCAAAACTCATACTTCTGCTTTAAAAATAATAGAGTAGAGATATTATCTCTAGATATTATTAAAGCATTGAGCTTTCTTTTTTCCCCTTTTGTTTTGTAACTGTGTATTAATATGTGATGATCCAATTCTATTATATTCCATTAGTAAATCTGTAATATCAAGATATGGTTAATGTCTAATTTGTTAGATCTCTCTTTTTCTTTTTCTTTTTTCACCCTACGCATTTGTCTTGTGCATTCTTCTCTTACAACTGTTTGCAAGACTCCCCAGTCTTTTAATAAAGAAGGTTGCGTTATATCTTTTTAATGAACAAAACCCAAATGTTTACAGTTTGTCTTATTTGTTGCTTAGCAAACAAAGAATTAAAGCTGGAAGTGATATTTGGATGAGCTCATGTGTCCACATCTACAAAGAACTGAATAGTGATGTTATTCCCTGTGACACTTTGTGGAAGTGAAAACTGGACCTGAAGGAAAGGATAGGAAGACTATTGATTTGTTCAAACATCAATGTTGGAGATTAACAGAATAATAGAGTTAGTAGGCACCTTGGAGGTCTTCTAGTCCAATCCCCTGCTCAAGCAAGAGATCTTATACCATTGCAGACAAATAGCTGTCATTTCTCTTCTTGAAAATCTCCAGTGTTGGAGCACCTACAACTTCTGAAGGGAAGCTGTCCCATTGATTAATTGTTCTCATGGTTAGGAAATTTCTCCTTAATTCCAGATTGCTTCTCTCCTTGATTAATTTCCATCCATTGTTTTTTGTCCTGCCCTCCGGTGCTTTAAGGAATAATTTGCCCCCTTCTTCTTCGTGGCAGCCCCTCAAATACGGGAACACTGGTATCATGTCACCTCTTATCTCCTTGCTGATCTTCCATCCCTTAATTCTTGTCCCGCCCACAGGTGCTTTGGAGAAAAAGTTGATGATGAACAGTTAAGAAATGAAACTGATGGATCTTTGAACAAATACATCCAGAAAATGCTGTCTAATCCACCAGTGCTGTCTAATGACTATGTATATTGACTGATGTAGTGTGGGTATAGTATTATTATTTATCCTTCTTATTATCTTCTTTATTCCTCCTTTTATTGGCAGCAGCCCCAAAAGTCAATGCAATACTAAGTTGCATTAACAGAGGGATACAATCAAGATCAAGTGAGATACTAATACCACTCTATAAAGCCTTAGTAAGACCACACCTAGAGTACTGCATCCAATCAGTAAGACCACACCTAGAGTACACTATAAAAAAGGTGTTGAAGCTCTAGAAAGAGTGCATAGAAGAGCAACCAACACGATTAGGGGACTATAAGCTATGATGAACAGTTGCAGGAACTAGGCATGGGTAGTCTAGTGAAGAGAAGGACCAAGGGAGACATGATAGCAGTCTTCCAGTGTTTAATGGGCTGTCACAGAGAGGAGGGGGTCAAGCTATTTTCCAAGGCACCTGAAGTCCAGACAAGGAATAATGGATGGAAACTGATCAAGGAGAGATTCAACCTGGAAATAAGGAGAAACTTTCTGACAGTGAGAACAATCAACCCATGGAACAGAATTTGCCTTCAGAAGTTGTGGGAGCGCCATCACTGGAAGCTTTCAAGAAGAGATTGGACTGCCATCTGTCAGAAATGGTGTAGGGTCTGCTTGGGTGGGGGGTTGGACTAGATGGCCTACAAGGTCCCTTCCAACTCTGTTAATCTTTATCTGTTATTTTGTCTTATTGGAATTCATCATCTATTATTATTAATATTATGTTGCTTTATATGTACACTGAGTGCTTCTGTACCAGAGACAAATTCCTTATGTGTCTAATCACACATAGCCAAATAAAGTTTTCAATTCAATTCCATTCCATTCAAAATCTAACTGGAAGCACAAATGACTGGACTTAAATTATCCTACTTCAGACATATTATGCCAAGACCTCACTCTCTGGAGAAGGCTGTGATTCTGGGAAAGATGGAAAGGAAGAGAAGACAAGAGCAACCAGGAGCAAGATGGGATGGAGATAGTTACAGAGACAATGGGGAAAAATTGGAAGAACTGAACGTCAGGTTGGGGATAGAATGTGATGAAGAAAACCTATATATTGTATGCGGTCACTAGGAATTGACACCAACTTGATGTCAACAATATCAGTGTTCCAGTATTTGAGGGGCTGTCACAAAGAAGAGGGGGTCCAATTATTCTCCAAAGTGCCAGAAGGCAAGACAAGAAACAGTGGGTGGAAACTCATCAAGGAGAGAAGCAACCTGGAATTAAGGAGAAACTTCCTGAAGTAAGAACAATTAACCAGTGGAACAACTGGTCACCAGAAATTGTGAGTGCTCCATCGTTGGAGGTTTTGAAGAAGAGACTGGACAGTCACTAGTCTGAAATGGTCTAGGATTTCCTGCTTGATCAGGGGGTTGGACTAGAAGACCTCCAAGGTCCCTTCCAGCTCTATTCTGAATTGAAAATTGGAATTGAATTGATGGCACATAATCAATCAATGAAAAGGACTAAAAATGTCAGTTATAGCTGGATATGGTTTTTCTCCTCCATTTTAAAGCAAAAAACCAAGGTGCACACTTATTTTCAAGACTGAATTTGATTTCCACTTGCTAATTTCATAAGGGTTCTGGATGCCTAAATAATAAGACTTCTCAAATGGGTATGGTGTCTACGAGAATAGAAAGTATACCTATTTACAAAATCATTTATAGTTTCTCAAATATCTATAAGCTCATGGCTACACATTAAAATTCTGACATTTCTTGAAGATCCCCATTTGTTTTCTTTATATGTTTCAGGAAGGAGCTAGACTATTATTATATCTATTTTCACCACTAAAATCACCTCCAAAAACTAAATTTTCTGTTGCAAATTGATGCATGTTTTTCGTAAGCTTCTTATAGACATAATGTGGTCCTGATTGAGACCATATGCAAGACCTTAGGGTTATGATTTTGTGATTTAACTCCCTCTTAAAAATGCAATAAATAAACTGCCATCTCTATTTTTTAAAGATCTTTCCTATTTTGAAATTTAGATTATCTTCACAAAGAATAACTACACCTCTTGATTTATTGGACGTCGGTGCAAAAAAAAATTGTTACCAAAATATTTATCATACCGCTTGTCTAGGGTGCATGGTTCCTGCAACATGACTGTGAATGGATTAAAAGGTTTTAGATACTTAATAATTCCTGCACGTTTTGGAGGACTCCCCGAGCCTCTAACATTTAGAAAAATAATGGTACACTGATCACTCACTCTGTCCTAACTCCATAACTTTTTCTTTACTTTCCTGGCAAGAATCTTAAATCTGTATTTCAAGGAAGAAATGATCAATGTGAAATGAAGGCGATCTCTTTCTATATTGTCCATCCTAAAATAATTTAAGGGGATTCTGATAAGTGTTGCTTTGGATAGCAAGATGGGTGGCATATAAATTTAATAATATTTTTTTTTAAAAAAAAAAAATCTGTTACCAAACAAACTACCAACTTCCCTCATCCTTCCCTTTCTTTTTGAGGTTGTCCATCCAACCCCATTTTGTTCCCTCAGTTTTATCCTTCCTTTCAAACTAAGAGCCATGGTGGTGCAGTGGTTAGAATGCAATACTGCAGGCTACTTCTGCTGACCACTGGCTGCCGGCAGTTCGGCAGTTCGAGTCTCACTGGCTCAAGGTTGATTCAGCCTTCCATCCTTCTGAGGTCGGTAAAATGAGGACCCAGATTGCTGCGGGTAAGTGACTCTGCTGACCAGGGGTGGGTTGCTTCTGGTATAATAACCAGTTCGGTGATCGCACGCTTCTCTGAGCAGGCATCAACACAATGCAAAAGTCCTTGCTTTTACTTTGGGAGAGTAACACAGTTGAGGAGCAGAAATCTGCTCTTCCATGCTGATCAGCTGGAATGATAAAGGTCAGTACTGTGCAGAGGGCCCATATGATCATCGCAACAAACCGGTTTGGAGACAGCTGATCTTTGGAGCAAGGGGTTTGCCTGAACTGGTCTGAACTGGCAGAATCCCACCCCTGCTGCTGACTCTGTAAATCGAGAGGGCAGTAAAACACCGTGAAGCGGTATATAAGTCTAAGTGCTATTGCTATTTATGTATACCTTCTCTATATATTCGTTTTGTGATTCAGTTCTTGTTCATTTTCCTTTGCATAACCAACTCAACATGCCATGGCATGATAGCAGTGTTCCAAAAAGCTAAGGAGCTTTCTCAAAGAAGAGGGGATCAAGCTGCCTTCCAAAGCACCTGGAGACAGAACAAGAAGAAATGGATGCAGAGAAATCAAGGAGAGAACCAACCTAGAACTAAGAAGAGATTTCCTGATAGGGAGAACAGCTAATCAGTGGAACAACTTGCCTCCAGAATTTGTGGGTGCTCCATCCATCATTGAAGGTTTTCAAGAATAGATTGGACAGCCATTTGTCTGAAATGGTATAGACTCTCCTGCTTGAGCTGGGGCTTGGACTAGAAGACCTCCAAAGTCCCTTCCAACTCTACTATTCTATATTCTATGTTCCTCTCATGGACTTGTTCCCTTCCATCCCTCTATTTTCCTCCACTCCATAAAGTTTCAGTGGCCACCAGACCTTCTGGAATAACCTCAAAAACAGATTGAAAAGCACAGGTGTTATAACTCGAGGGTGTCTATGTTCTATTTTCATTATCCAACTTTGTCGCAGAGCTAAAGTATTGATTGAGGACACTATTTGTACGTGTTATCTGGAAAAAACAACAACTGTGTCTTAAGGGAGTTTGCTTAATTGTACCATTGTTTCTGACAAAAAAAAAAAAAGATCAGATGCCAATTTGGAAAATCATAAATACTCTTTCACACATTCCTGTTTCTCAGCAACTGGCATTCAATGTACCAACCTAAGATAGACAGGGTGTCATTCACACCTAATCATTGAACTGGCAGTTCAATCTTACATCAAACTGCTGGGGGGGGAAAAAACACGTTTATTGTGCTAGAGAGCGGGACATGAAATTCAAGTTAAAAGAAAGGCTAATTTTAATGGAAACTTCAGGGGGGAAAACAAAGGAAAGGACAGTGGAAAGGCCTCAAAGAGGATTACCTGAATTCGACCAGGTGCAGCACAAGGTGAATTATTAGGACACCAAAAAAAACAACAACAACAACAGGGCCATGTAGAGGAGACTTAACAAAACTCAAGATGGCAGGTGCCATAGTATGATTGAAGCCACCATGTTGACTTGTCTACACTCCTGCCTCAACCCTCTCACACCCACGGATATTGCTTCTAGAAGTGATGTCTTGGGAAGAGAGTTTAAAGAAAAGAAGAATATTTAGGTTTTGAGAAGAGAAGATGAAAGCAAATAGGATAGCATTCTGAAATACCTGAAGAGATGTCAGCATGAGAATCTATTCTCTATCATTTCAGGGTCCTACCAACATAGAGAATATTTGCTGTCGCAGGAAGGTAGAGTGAGGAGAGGAGAGGAGAGGGGAAAGGAGAGAGGAGACAAAGAGGAGATCAAGAGGAGAGGAGACCTAGAGGAGAGGAGACTGAGAGGAGACTTAGAGGAGAGGAGACTGAGAAGAAACCGAGAGGAGAGGAGACATAGAGGAGAGGAGACCAAAAGGAGAGGAGACCGAGAAGAGAGGAGACCAAGAGAAGACCGAGAGGAGAGGAGACCGAGAGGAGAGGAGACCCAGAGGAGAGGAGACCCAGAGGAGAGGAGACCCAGAGGAGACCCAGAGGAGGAGAGGAAACTGAGAGGAGAGGAGACTAGAGGAGAGGAGACTGAGAGGAGAGGAGACAAGAGGAGAGGAGAGGAGACTGAGAGGGGACCAAGAGGAGAGGAGAGGAGACCTAGAGGAGAGGAGAGGAGATTGAGATGTTGGAGACCGAGAGAAGAGGAGAGGAAAGGGGACCTAGAGGAGAGGAGAGAGGTGGAGAGGAGGGAAAATTTTCTCATTATGATTTCTGAGGAGAGGAGAGGCTCCATGAATGGGTCCTTGAAGACAGTAATCCTATCAAAAAAAGATCAGATATGTCTTCATGTAACATGGCTCCTGTTGGTTAAACAATTATTTTCATGGTGTATTAGCTTCAATACATCTTCTTTAAAGTTCTTCAGATGTTCTTCCAATGCTCTTTTCTTCAACTGTTCTTATTATTACCATCTTAGTAAATTTGGTGGAATGATTGATTTTAATATTCCATACTAATTTCTCTAAATCTACTAAATCTTGCTAATTTTGTAGACAATATGGGAAAAAGCAGGTCCATTGTGAAGTCTGTAACACTGGGAAATGTGGAAGGAATGAGAAAAGAATAACCAGCAACAAGAGAGAGAGAGATTTATTAATACTATCAGTGGATGACCATTGGGAGAATGAAGGGAAAGGTTGGAAACAGATGATTCAGGAGGAGCTCTATGTATTCTATGCGATCACTAGGAGTTGACACAAACTTGATGGAATATAATCCATCAAAGTTAGGAAACTATTGATATATATATATATATAGATAGATAGATAGATAGATAGATAGATAGATAGATAGATAGATAGATAGATAGATAGATAGATAGATAGATAGATATAGATAGATATATAGATATAGATATAGATATAGATATAGATATAGATATAGATAGATAGATAGATAGATAGATAGATAGATAGATAGATAGATAGATAGATAGATATAGATATAGATATAGATATAGATATAGATATAGATATAGATATAGATATAGAGATAGATAGATAGATAGATAGATAGATAGATAGATAGATAGATAGATAGATAGATAGATAGATATAGATATAAATATAGATATAGATATAGATATAGATATAGATATATAGATGAACACTATACAGAAGCCTGATGATGGCAGATGAGATTCTGCCGAAATGTTGCTACAACTTTAAAAGCACAACTACAATGACATGGGAAAATACCCGAACAAAGCTGAATGCCATACATGTAAGTACCCGCAAAAACTTAAGAAAATATATATATAGATATATATAGATATATATGTCTGTGTGTCTGTCTGTGTGTCTGCCTCCGTGTGTGTGTGTGTGTGTGTGTGTGTGTGTGTGTGTGTGTGTGTGTTGATTGGCCAGTACTTGTCTGTCCATCTGGATCTGGAATATCTATCTATCTATCTATCTATCTATCTATCTATCTATCTATCTATCTATCTATCTATCTATCATCTCTATTATCTGTCTATCTATCTATCATCTCAACCCAGTTGGCAGAAAAATCACTCTTCCCAACATGTACCAACTCCAGTCTTTTTTTGGTGCAACAAAATAGTGTTAACATAAAGCACATTAAAAGATTGAATGCCCTCATTTTTTTTTTTTGCTTCTCTGGAAGCAGAGTCAAAAATAATAATAATAAGGATTCCGAATAGCCTCAAGCATTTTGAGGAATACAAAACCCAATCTCTGTCCTCATTCCGAATGTTAATACTCATTCCGTGACCTGCTAAAGACATCCATTCAACGATGTTGTAAAGGATAATCAGTACATAGAGTGTCCATATTCCTAGAGAGTGGATGATCCCTGGAGAACATGGCTGCTTCTCAAACGGGCTGTTGGGTAGGGAGAACTCGATTCCTTCTTGTTTCCCTTAGAGATTGCACTAGCATCACTTAATTGAACATGGCATTTTCTTCGCTCATTTGCTTCTAAACTGCTTGCCAAGTTACTGGCAGAAGGTATTATGTAGGATAGAAGGAGGACTCATGAGATGAAGGAAGATTTAAAGAAGAGAGACAGAGAGAAAGAGAGAGAAACGGACAGGCACCAAGGGACCATGTGTCCAAAGAATGACAACAGGAAAAGACTGAAGGAACTAATTAGAGCCAGAGATGGTGGCGATGTAAAAGACTTGTTATGGAAGAAAAATATCAGGTTCTCAAGAACATCTCCAGGGAGCTGTCCACCAAGACTCTGAATTTAACTATGTCTTTGAAGATAGCAAGGAAAAAAATAAGGGATGAAAATGCCTTTGTTGAATAGTTCAGAAGTGAAGCCAAATCTTCTCTATCTATAAAAAATACCTTGCCTGAGATAGAACAGTTGAGATATAAGATTGTTATTTGTAAGTAATTATGATATTAGATTAGATAGATTAACAGAGTTGGAAAGGGTTGGACCAAAACTGGATGCAGTTTCCAAGTATGGTCTTACTAAGACTTTATAGAGTGGTATTAGTACCTCCCTTGATCTTGATTGTATCACTCTGTTAATGCAACTTAGGATTGCATTGGCTTTTTTGACTGCTGCTGCACACTGTTGGCTCCTATTTACCTGGTTGTCCACTAAGACTCCAAGATCCCTCTCACAGTTACTGCTATTGAGCCTGGTTTCACCCAGTCTATATGTGTACTTTTGGTTTTTCTTGCCGAAGTGTAGGACTTTACTTTTCTCTATGTTGAATTTCATTTTGTTAGATAGGGTCCAGCGTTCAAGTCTGTCAAAATCCACCTGGATCTTGAGTGTCTCTTCTAGGCTGTTGGCTATTCCTGCCAGCTTAGTAATCTGCAAATTTGGTAAGTTCCCCTTCTATTCCCTCATTTAAGTCATTTATGAAGATATTGAAGAGTACTGGCATAAGACAGAACTTCATTGTAGCCACTGATTACTTCCCTCCATGTAGACGTAGACCCATTAAGGACTACTCATTGAGTACAATTTATCAGCCTGTTAATGAATCTATCTGGTGGAGATGCTATCTATCCCATTTTTTTCTAGCTTACCAAGAAGTAGGCCAGATGATCAGAGGATGTGTAAATATCCCGTACAATTTTGATATCTCCCTGGATCCATGATCACAAGGAGTAGATAATGCTAAATGGAGAGGGGAAAATTCTTTGAGGACAGGTGCAGATTGTGCTAGTGGTTAGGCATAGGTGAAAAACCAGGAGATTATGAGCTCTACTTCAATTTAAGTCATGAAAGCCATCTGGGTGACTTTGGCCAATCACCAGAGGACTGAGAATTCTAGTCCTGCCTTAGGCCCAAAAGGCAACTGGGTGACTTTGGACTGATCACCAGGGGTCTAGAATTCTAGTCCTGCCTTAGGCATGAAAGCCAATTGGATGACTTTGGGCCAATCAACAAAAGATTGAGAGTTCAAGTCCAGCCTCAGGCATGAAAGCCAATCATGAGGAGATACAGAGTTCTAGTCCCATCTTAGGCACAAATGGGTGATTCTGAGCCAGTCACACTCTCTCAGTCCAACACACCTCACAGGGTTGTTATGGGGAAAACAAGGAGGCAGCAGTATTATTTTACTGTTTGATGGTTGGTCTAGATCCATGATGGCGAACCTATGGCACGCGTTGCCACAAGTGGCACACAGAGCCATTTGTGCTAACACGCAAGCCACAAGCAAACTTACCTCACTGCGCATGCATGCGCCTCACAGCTGATCCCCCCCCCCCCGGTTGGTTTGAGGCACTTTTCGGCCTCTCAGAAGCTTAGGAAAAGCCTCTGCAAGGCTTTTCAGGATGAATTATAGGCCCATTTTGTCACTTCCTGTAGTACCGGAAGTGATGAAACAGGCCTATAATTCACCCTGAAAAGCCTTGCAGAGGCTTTTTCCAAGCTTCTGGGAGGCCGAAAAGGCTTCAAACCAGCCGAAAAATCAGCTGTGAGGTGCAGTGCAGGTAAGGGGGTGGCGGGAGTGGGGGATTGAGCGCACATGCACCGGGGGCATGGGATGGGGGGTCACACATTGCATTCTGGGTGCTGGCACGTGAGTGCAGCCACCACAGGTCTAGTTCAAGGGTGTCAAATTGGATTTTTTGAGGGCCGGATCAGCACTGTAGTTCTCCACTGGGGACTGGATGGACACCTGCAGCACCCTGCCAGCCAAAATGGGGATCAGGGGGGCATCACATGGCCCACCATGCCCTGTTTTTAGTCCGAACAGTCTCCTGCAGCACCTTGCTGGCCAAAATGGGGCATGGGAGCTCCATTTTGGCTTCCAGAGGCATCACAGGCCAGTCCTTTGCTATTTTCCAGGCACGGCCCCAGATTTAAGCACCCCATGGGCTGGATGCGGCCCACAGGCCTTGAGTTTGACATCCCTGATCTAGATGGTGATTTATAACATGATAATTTTAATAAGATAACATGATGTTGGTCTAGATCAGAAATCAAACAGTGAGCAATAACCCAATCAAGGGACTACCAACTTAGACAAACAATAAACAACAGCCTAATCACCTAATCACCGGCGCTGATCAGGCAAGTCGCTTGCATACAAACAGAGAGCAAACCCCCACTCTCTTCTGCTACTGATGATGTTACCTAGTTGGGTAATGAAACATCTTCAAGAAAGCAATTTAACTCAGAGACCAAGAAGGACCCCACATTCAAATTGTCTCTACTCAAGATGAAACATAATTGATTCAATGTTTATTGCTGAAAGTTGCCTTTAATTAAGAAACCCTTTGGTCCTCGTGGCCTCATATAAAAAGTGCTAATCCTGTTTTAGTCCATCAGGACAAAGAGGACTTATAAACCATGATCTGATAGGACTTCCATATCAAAGAACTGTCAGCTGAGCATCTATTTCAGCAGGGCCCTATATTAAGCTTTTCCAAACTTCGGTCTTAGTAAGTAATTCCTCCATATCACTTCAAGTATACCTATCAACAGCCTTTGTCTGTCATCTTCTTGTTTAGATGTTTTTGGTTTCTTCCAGAAATATCTCCCTTTATCCAGTCAAGCAAAGATTATTACTTGTTGATTACAGTTCACTGGAAAGAAAGATAAGGTAGTGGAATATAGTCAAGGTCATTTTCAAAGGAAGGTTAGACACCCTGTTCTGTTCATCCCTCTTTCTTCTTCTTTAAGTTCTGGGGGGAAAAAAACACCCAAACAACACACACTCATTCCTTCTCTCTAATCCCAGAGAAGTTTCCTATCCACCATGCAGCTGGCTTGACTTTTTCAGCTTCATTATCCTGCATTTTGATTCCAGAAACAATTAGGTAAATATTCAGTTCCCTTAAAAAAATAAGTAGCACTGAACTACATTATTATTTCTTATGAGCATGTAAGAGCACCCCTACTGAACTATCTTTTCAAATAATTTTTAAAGTAAATTCTTTTCTTGAAAAAAAAATCAGGTTTAATGTTAAATGGTAGGCAAAGACAATGCAGTAAAATGTTTGTCATGCCCCAGCATATAACTTTTATGTACTATTGTTGCTCTCTAGCACCGTCTAGTGGCCAGAGAGACAATTGCCAAGTATATTGTTTGAAGCTGACCCAACCCCTTTCCCCATCAGCCCACACTCTCAAAACAAGTGCATACTGGGAAGCCACACTCCAGAAGCACAACGAAGGCAGAAGCACAACGAAGAATCCATCTAAATCTGTGACACATGATCATCCAAGGATAAGCCCACCTCCCACACACAGAGCATTGCTGGTGAGATTTAAATTGCTTGTATTTATTAATTGTTATGTTCAGCAGTAACTCAACACTGCCTATCTTGTATTTGATTCTCATTGTGTGTATTCCTATTTTCCCCTGTTTCACCATATCCTGTTCTTTCAATAAAGCATTCAGATCTATGCACATGGTCTGTTTTATTGGAGGATAGGTGGGTTGAGCTGTATGTTGAGCTGCATACAAACTCAGGTGTAGTGAGGACAGAACAATGTTTTAATGTTATCCTTCCTCCAAATAAGCTGAAATTTAAACAAACATAAACATAAGTAAATGCTACTTAAATAATGTGTTGAATGCTTCTTGCAATAATGTAGATTTCTAAATTCACCTTAAACTGTTGGAAGTAAAATCTGGTTCAGTTCCAAGGTGGGAGAAAGACACAGGAGGCAATGAATTTGGGGGCAAGCTGCAATTGGAAAGGAAGTCTGCATTTATTTAGGAATCAGAAGCAAAGTGACATAGCACTTTGTTCTGGGACAGCTGAGAACCTGGTCTGATGAGTGGATGGACTTTTATATTGTTTTGGGGCTGTTTGATTAAGACTTCTGGGCTTGTTGGGTCTTCAGTGTGTGTCTTTGGTTATTCTGATTATGGTGGCTTTGTCTCTATTGTAGCTGGGGAGCTCATACCCTTGAGGGTTGGGTGGGGAGGATGCAAATTTCAGTGCCATTGTCAGTATATGCTTAAATCTATTAGGTTTCTTCTCTCTGTGCTGGCTGTAGCCAGCAGCACTTTGTCTATGAATTGGCTGCAACTGGCAATGGTTTTGTTTATGAACGGAACTGTCCAGCTACCTAGCTTCCATTCACAGAGAGAGTTCTGCTTTTATGAATGGATAAACGTTTTCCATTCACAGGTGCTTTGGCTTATTGCAAAAACTGCTCAGGGTGGTTAGTGGGAGGATGTGGGTCAACTCTTGTCAAAGGGGAGTTTTCTCTTTACTTTTGGGAAGTGGGTTTCATTGACTCTTTTAGAAGAAAGAAGAGGGATGACTTCCTACATCTTTTTTTTTTTTTTTTGAGGCCAAGTTTTGAAGCTTGTAAAAGTTGAAACAGAGAGACTGTTCTGAGCCAAACCTTGTTCCAAGTAAACAAACACCAAACAGAGATAAAAGCAAAACCTTTTAATGCTTCTCTGCGAATTCCGTTAATTCATGGTTAAAAGGCTATTAAAACTAATGAGCCTTGCCAAGGTTGTGCAAGGCTGCCAAAAGCATCAGATTAAGTTGCCAAGAAATATTCCAGACAAAATGTTTTCAAACACAAACCAAGATAGTCCGAACTTCCACAAGGTTTGAAGTGCAAGAACTTCTTTGCTTCCTGCAAAGAATACCGGTCTGTCAGGCTGGCTTTTATCTCTTAAGGGAGGGGCCATCACCTTGCAGCCTTACTCCCGAGTTGCCCGTGCTGCTGCAGCTGCTCTTTCCTTTGAGCAGCCCTGCATGCACATGCACAGGCTTCTTCGGGTACTCTGCATCACTGCTGCTAGCCTCCACAATCTCCGAAGGCAGCATTCCACTTCCTGATGGTCCTGGCCCCATCCCTGCATCACATACAGGCCCCTCATCTGAGTACTCGCTCTCCGAGACCTCAGCTGTCCGCACCTGCTGCTGGTGAACCACAACAGAGACAGAGAAAGTCAAGGAAAAGTGACGTTGCCAACCACATCGCAATTTGTCTTCTTATGCTGAAACTTTCAAAGTGTTAACTGAGATAATTTCTTCTACAACCTCAGGATTGCCTGTCCAAATAATTGCAATTCCAGTGGGTCTCACCTAGGACCAGGCTAATCCTTTTAACTAAAGATTGGGAGAATTTAATCTGGGACCTTAGACAGGCAAATATTCTCCCACCAAAATTCTCATTTTACCTCTCAGTTAATCGTCTCTGAATTTGGGGAATTCTGAAATCCACCAAGAGAACCAGAAAATCTGGAAGGTAATCACCAAGATATTCCTGGCCATCCTAACCATTGTTTCTACTTATTTGGACAGAATCTGGAGGTTGAGGACGGGCTGATTATGGTGTCTTACTGCAGAAGGGTAACAACACACACCTGTCAAAACAAAAGAAGCTCACGCTCAGGAAACACAACAGGATTAGACACGAGGGTTGCCGCAAAGAGCAACGCACAAACAGATACAGGCAGAATTAAGGAGGGTTGCAGGAACAATTGAGAAATTAAGTATTGAAAGCTCGCATTAGTAGCTTGATTGTCAAGGGAACCTTCCCATGGATAATTAAAGTCCTGGCAAGATATTTCTTTTTTTTTTCTGCTTCATCCTTGTTTCCCTGAATTCCCAGCCCGTGTGTGAGACCGACTGAAATTGGGCTAAACTCCGCACCACAATCAAAATAGTATTTTCCTCCTTATTCCAACACCTGCAAAGGACAGCTGGACTCAATTGGCATAAAAAAAACAAACACCTCTTAAATTTTGTAAACCATGATCTTGCAAGGAAACCAAGGTGTGTTGATGACTCGAAACAAAGGCAGATTACAGATAATCAGTGTTGGAACGGACCTTGTAGATCATCTAGTCCAACCCCCCGCCCAAGCAGGAGACCCTGCACCATTTCTGACAAATGGCAGTCCAATCTCTTCTTGAAAGTCTCAACTGATGGCGCTCCCACAACTTCTGAGGGCAAAGGGTTCCATTGGTTGATTGTTCTCACCATCAGAAAGTTTCTCCTTATTTCCAGGTTGAATCTCTCCTTGTTCAGTTTCCATCCATTATTCCTTCTCTGGTCTACTGGCACTTTAGAAAATAGCTTGACTCCTTTCTCTCTGTGGCAGCCCCTCAAATATTGGAAGACCGCTATCCTGTCTCCCTGGTCCTTCTCTTTACTAGACTAGCCAAGCCCAGTTCCTGCAACCGTTCTTCGTATGTTTTAGCCTCCAGTCTCCTAATCATCCTGGTTGCTCTTCTCTGTACTTTTTCTAGAGTCTCAACATCTTTTTTATAATGTGGTGACTGAAACTGGATGCAGTACTCTAGGTGTGGTCTTACTAAGGCTTTATAGAGTGGTATTAGTACCTCACTTGATCTTGATTGTATCCCTCTGTTAATGCAATTTAGGATTGCATTAGCTTTTTTGGCTGCTGTTGAACACTGCTGGCTCCTATTTAGCTGGTTGTTCACTAAGACTCCAAGATCCCTCTCACAGTAACTGCTATTAAGCCTGGCTTCACCCACTCTATATGTGTACTTTGGGTTTTCTTGCTTAAGTGTAGGACTTTGCTTTACAGAAGAGAGAGGGAGGCAGGAGAGGCAGGAGAGACACAGAAGAGAGAGAGAGAAAGAGAGAGGGAGGGAGGGAGGGAGGGAGGGAGAAGGAGAGAGGGAGAGAGATCAGGAATATTATAATTTTCTGCTAACTTAAGGATGTATGAAATACGCATCCACTCTTTTTGTGGTGATATTCTCTACAAGAGTTCTCAAACACTTAACATTCAATACTACAGATAGTTCTCAAGTTACTACCATTATGGAGCCTAGCTGCCCATTATGGTCACAAATCATCATAGTCAGAAGTGGTATTCAGCCGGTTCTGACCAGTTCTGGAGAACTGGTAGCGGAAATTTTGAGTAGTTCGGAGAAGCGGCAAATACCACCTCTGACTGGAGATTTTACTGTATCCCTCCCCTGCCACACCCACCAAGCCACAGAACCAGTTGTAAAAACATTTGAATCCCACCACTGATCATAGTGATATATTGGATGGCCATGTGAGTGATTCTTGGATGTCCTACTCACACATATATACAGAGACTCCAGGTGTTTAGAATAGAATAGAATAGAATAGAATAGAATAGAATAGAATAGAATAGAATAGAATAGAATAGAATAACAACTTTGTCACTTTAAATTGTACACTAATCATATGCATTAAAATGAAATTTCATTGCATATAGCTATAAAAGAGTTCATTTTATCTTTGCTTGAGTGTTCTTGTACTTGCTGCTACTTCTCTCTACCACGTTGCAAAAGCTGCATGGGTATTGTATACATGCATCATGTTTTATGTTATTGTTTATAAAGAAGTTTCTTCTATATAATGAATCCTGCTGAATTATTTGTTTGTGTGCTGGCTGGATCGCTACAAACTCCGACATTCTTCGTTTTTTCTTCTTTAGCTGGCAGGAAATGGAGATGGATTTTTTTTCACTGTTCTTTTTTTCTCATCCCCCTTAGCAGAAAAGCAGTAAAAATTTGCAGTTTTGTTTAATGTTGTGTTGCTTCATTGCAAATCACGGATATAAAAGACGCACCTGCAGCCATTTCAATAATACTGAGGGGAGAAAAAGCAGAATGTCTTGAGTAAGCCAGGTAATATCTCTTTAATTATCAAGTTAAAAGTAATCACTCAAAATTTGTGATAGTTGCAGGTGGTCAGAAACCATTAAGGAAAAAGTTAAATCATACCCAGTGTAGGTAAAATAGATCTACATTCAAAGTTTCGGGTTTTTAATGATTGGCAAAACATTAAACATGAAAGGGAAAAAAGTATAGCCAGTCCTCATTTAAGGATTGCCTCATTTAGCAAACTTTCACAGCTAGGACAGCAAAGAAAAAGTAACTTTATGACCAATCCTCATATTTATGAGTTTCAAATATCTGTAATGTAAAGGAAAACAGAAGCAGGGTAATATAGGTAGTCCTCATTTAGTGACCGCCTCATTTAACAAAAATTCACAGATGACAGTGATGGAAAAGTGACCGATCTTCACATTTATGACTTTCACTTATCTGTAAGACAAAAGGAAAACTGAATTAAGATCCATATGTCACCCTCATTTTGTCAGGGTTCCAACATGCACCCCCATTCAAATCACAAGTTTCTAGCTTCATCTCTCAGTGTAAAAAAGATTGATTTATTAGGAGCTGACATGTTGGAGTTTCCTGGTTGCAGCTGACTCTGAGACACATCATTCATTTCACCCTTGACCCTGATCTTCCCCCCACCCCCTGGATGTATATTCTCCAATGAGACACATCCATAGCCAAGAGTCATCCATCAATCATGCTTTCCAGTAATAATCCTGTGCGCCAACAGCTTTGGCTGCCAAGGCAATTATCTGAGGCATTTAAGGAATGCACTGCTTTCCCCCCACTCACTTTCTGCTGGCAACTAAAAAGACCAAAGGAGTATTTTTTTAGTTGACACATTTAGTGACTGCTTCATTTAACAGCCATTCACAGTTATGACTGCTATGAATAAGTAACTTTATGAACAATTTTTACATTTATGACCTTCACAGGCCTATAAGGCAAAGAAAAATTGAACTAAGATCATATAGGTCAGGGGTCTTCAAACTTGACAGCTTTAAGACTTGTAGACTTCAACGCCCAGAATTCCTCCTCCAGTCATGTTAGCTCAGGAATTGTCAGAGTTGAAGTCCACAAGTCTTAAACTTGCCAAGTTTGAAGACCCTTGATATACGTACTCCTCATTTAGTGACTGCTTCATTTAACAACCATTGACAGCTATGACTATAATGAAAAAAATATATGACCAACCCTCACATTTCTAGCCTTTGTAGGTCTGTAAGACAACCAGATCTCACTTAATAACCACTTTCCTTAATGAACGAGTTGCCAATTCTTATTGTGGTCTCCAAATGAAAACAAACTTATTTGGCAACCACAGTAGGATAATTAATCCATGGAACGCCACGCCTCCAGAAGTTGTAGGTGCTCCAAAACTGGAGGCTTTTTTTAAAAAAAAATGTTTTAATTAATTTTCTATTAAATACATTCCTTAGCGCTTAATAAACATCGTGTTCACTGGTGGGATTCAACAATTTTTGCTACCGGTTCTGTGAGCGTGGCTTGGTGGGCGTGGCAGGGGAAGGATACTACAAAATTCCATTCCCTCCCCACCCCACTAACCTGCTTTCCAGCTCTGTTCTCCTGTGCAGGGCAACCAAAGAAAACCCAGCCGATCAGCTGGGACTCGGGAGGCGGAGAATAGATAGAGGCGGGGCCAGTCAGAGGTGCTATTTGCCAGTTCTCCAAACTACTCCAAACTTCTGTTACTGGTTCTCCAGAACTAGTCAGAATCTGCTGAATACCACCTCTGATCATGTTTGTCTTGGTATTCAGTTTGCTTATCGGTAGAAATCACATTCTTAATCTCTACCCCTTTTTCCCAACGACTGGTAAAATAAATTCCATGTTAGATAATATTCTACATCTTCTTTCTGTTTAATTTTCAATGTCAATGTATCCATTTCTGCACAATCTAGTATCTTCCTATTTCTTCATTTTGCAGTGTATCTTCACTTTTCCAGTATTGTGCGAATATGATCCTTGCTGCTTTTAAGACATGTAATATTATATACCTACTTTCCTTGTCAAGTTTTTCTGATATTATACCTAATAAAAACAGTTCAGGTTTAAAACCTACATGTTTCCCTATCATCTTTTCTAGCCATCTGTGTATCTTTGCCTTTTTGCTTTAGCACAAATCCACCACATATGATAAAATGTGCCCGTCTTTTGGTTACATTTCCAACATTTGCTAGACATAGTTTTAAGCATTTTGGCTAAGCTAGCAGGTGATAGATGACATCTACAGAACATTTTATATAAATTTTCCATATAGGAAGTTGCCATTGTTAATTTATAGTTCCTTTCCCATACGTTTTTGCCATTTCTCTACTTCTATGTTATGGTCAAGTTTTTCTCCCCATTATACCATTGTGTCTTTCATTTGTTTGATTTCCATTTTCAAATTCAGTAGGAAATTATATACTTTCTTAACCCTGGGGGCTTTTGAGAAGAGGTTGGACAACCATTTGTTTGAAATGGTATAGGGTTTCCTCACTGAGCAGGGGGTTGGACTAGAAGACCTCCAAGGTCCCTTCCGACTCAGTTATTCTATTTTATAGGGTATTGAAAGGGTCACTGCCTTCCCATTCTTACACCCTTGTGGTGGAATCTGTAGCTACAGTGGGTAATGGAGTTAAGAGAGTGGAACAGAAGTTGCCTTCGGAAGTTGTGGGAGCTTCATCCCTTGAGACTTTCAAGAAGAGATTGGACTGCCATTTGTCAGAAATGGTGTCTGGGTGGGAGGGTTGGACTAGATGACCTGCAAGGTCCCTTCCAACACTGTTATTGTGTTAACCTGTAAGATACTTTTCCAACATAGGAGTAATTTCTCCTTCTGCTTTAAATGCAAGCTGAAATACTTTATCTAGTGGGTGGGTGGGTGGGATGGCTAGTACCACACAAATTTGGAACGAAATGTGCTAAAAGTGTCTACCATTGATGGGGAAAAGATGAAAAGAGAGAGGTAGCGGGTAGAAGAGCTGAAGGAGGGTGGTGAGCCAGTTGTCATGATTATGTCACAAACTCCTGCCTAGTAAACTCAGCATCTGGAGTCTTGGAAAAGTCACTCTGTATGCTAATTGCCTCCCTTCAACCAGCGCATCCAATTTAATGTGTCTTTTGAGATTCAGAAGCCCTGGCGCACGCACAAGATTTGAATAACTGATTGAGAACGTACACTGTAAGCCATGTCAATTTCTTCCTTAAGAGATGATTAGGCAGGCAGTTTTTCTCCACCAAGGCTCAGCTTGGCAACAATACATCCTTCCTGGTTGGAAGACTGCTCCATGTGTTCCTTCTTCTTCTGTGAAATTGCAAAAGTTTCGGATTGAGTCTGTGCCATGGTGGATTCGTTTGCTTCATCAATCTTAATCAGAATAGGGCTGGAAAGGACCTTTGAGGTCTTCTAGTCCACCCCCCCCCCCCCCCGCTGAAGCAAGCAGACCCTAGGCCAGTGTTGGCTAACCTTTTTTCTCGTTGTGTGCCGAAAGTGCAACGCACGTGCCTGCACCCATAATGCAATGCGCACACAACCCCTTCCTGCATTCCCCGTGCATGCATGTGCGACACCCCCCCCTTCCCCGTGCCCCATTTTGGGCCTAGTAGGCCCAGAGGTGGGTATTCAGCAGGTTCTGACCAGTTCTGGAGAACCGGCCGTGGAAATTTTGAATAGTTCTCCAAACTATTCAAAATTTCTACTTCTGACTGGAGATTTTACGCTATCCTTCCCCTGCCACGCCCACCAAGCCACGCCCACAGAACCAGTAGTACAAAAAATATATATGAATCTCACCACTGAGTAGGCCTCCCTGCAGGCCCGTTTTTGCTCCCAGGAGGCTTCAGGGAGGACTACTAGTCCCAAAACAGGAAGGGAGGCTGCACTGCACCACCACCCCCATGCTCCCCCTGCCACCCCGTGCATAGGCACACATCTCCTGCATGCTCCCCCTCACATGCATGTGTGGCAGAGGCCTGAAAATCAGCTGGCCAGTGGATAACACGTGTGCATGCATGATGGAGCTGAGCTGGGGCAATGGCTCACGTGCCCTCAGAGAGGGTTCTGTGTGCCACCTGTGGCATGCATGCCATAAGTTCACCATCACAGCCCCATACCATTTCCGACAAGTAGCTGTCCAGTCTCTTCTTAAAAACCTCCAGTGATGGAGCACTTACAAATTTTGGAGGCAAGTTGTTCCAGTGGTTAATTGTCCTCACTGTTAGGAAGTTTCTCCTTAATTCCAGCTTGCTTCTCTCCTTCATTAGTTTCTATCCATTGCTTCTTGCCCTGACCTCAGGTGCTTTGGAAAATAAGTTGACCCTCTCTTCTTTGGGGCAGCCCCTCAAATACTGGGCTATTGTTATCGTGTCCTTCTTTTTCTCTAGACTAGTCCAAACCCAAATCCTGCAACCATTCTTCGTATGTTTTAGTATCCAATCATCTTAGTTGTTCTTCGTCACGCTTTTTCCAAAGCCTCAACATCTTTTTTGTAATACGGTGACCAAAACTGGATGCTGTATTCCAGGTGTGGCCTTACTTAGGCTTTATAAAGCACTACTAATACTTCATGGGATTTTGATTCTATGCTTTTTATACAACCCAGGATTGTATTAGCTTTTTTGGCTGCTGCCGCACATGGCTGGCTCATGTTTAAGTGATTGTCCATTAGGACTCCAAGCACATATAAAATAATGTGCTTTCCCCAGGAGATACCTAGAGCACCCATAACACAAAACTATTCATAGTGTTGGAAATGTCCAAAGTGTCTTTACAAAATAAAGAAATCTGGGTTTTAGGTACTGATGTTTGGAAAGTCCCTCGAATAAATCTTGCCAGCTTTCTCAAAACTGTCAGCTTCCACAAAGACTGACTCTATATGTTTCAGGTGCGAAGGAAGAAAAAAGCATGTTAAGTTCCAGTTAAAAAGATTTATTGCTAATGCCTATACACAAGAATTTAGTCAACTAATGGTCAGCACTAAATTGGCTCTAAATAAGAGTCAATGGGATTCAAGAGGTTGGACTTAGACCATTTGTGAGAACATACTGACTCCAGACTAATTCCTCTCTTGACTCCACCCCAAACTCTGCCACTTCTTCTCCTACAAGAGTTACTTCAAAAGTTGATATTGATGGCAACTCTATTTTTTTAAGCATAGATCCATTATTCTCTATTTCTGATTCTTTTTTTTTTCTCATTTTCTTAGCCATCACTTTTTTTCATCCCCACTATATTTTCCTCCTTCTTCAATAAATAGAGTACCAATAATAGAACACAAGTTCAGAAGAGGTCCTGATGTCAATCCATTACCAAATTGCTACCCTGCCCCATAAAATATTGCAAGCCAAATAAGCGTTTCCTTGTGGATAGAGCATAGATTTCATTGGTGCCCAACTTTGTAAATAATTGTGGTTGCTAAGCTGAAGTGGGACTCTAACTATTTGACTCAGATGAAGCTAGCTGGAAATTTAAGGCTCCAGTGTGTCTGCAAGTGGTTTGGTTGGCAAAAAAAAAATGGGTTTACTATAATGCTGGATCAGTTACTTTGGGTGATAGATTGCGACTGATCAGGAGGGAGGGAGGAAAGGAGAGAGGGATAGACAAAGGGGGAGGGAGGGAGCGAAAAAGAAAAAGAACAAGAGAGAAAAATACAGAGAGGAAAAGAGAGAAAAGAGAGAGAGAAAAGAAGGTGAAGAGAGAAAGAGAAAAAGAAGCAAAGATAGAAAAGAGGAAGAGACAAAGAGAAAAGGGAGAAAAAGAGTGAGAAAAGACAGCAAAAAGAGAGAGAGAGAGAAAAAGAGAGAAAAGAGGAAGAAAAGAGAGAGAAAGAGAGGAAGAAAAGAAAGAGAGAGAAGAGAAAGGGAGAGGACAGAGAAAGAAAAGACAGAGAGGAAAGAGAGTGAAAGAGAACAAAAAGGGAGAGAAAGGAAAGAGAGAGAAAGAAAAAGAGAGAAAGGGGAAGAGGGAGGGAAAGAGAAGAAAGAAAGAGAGTAAAAGAACCTATTGATTTCCCTTTTGAGGGATATATTTCCTTTTCTTTTGGAGGGGTGGTGAGAAGGAGATTGCAATTGTCGCACTGTTTTTATGATTAACCAGAGGATAGCAAGTCGCCAGCCTCTAATTCAGTTTTAACAGCTACATACATTTCTTAAAGTCTCTGATGGGTTAAACATTATGAAGATTTTGTATCTTCCTTCCTGACTTGAATCCTCTTCATTTCATGCCTTCTAGGCTCTTTTCCCACCTACCCCCCCACCCCTGCCCATTTCCTAGAGAAAAGCCTCACTGCTTGTCAAAGGAAGAATTAATTAACCAAATCAATCAGTCAGTTTTATTAAGGAATTACAAAGCCCAAGTGCAACATCAATTATTTAGATAATGGGACATCTCAAAGCCGTTTCTTCTCCATTATTGATAAGCCACTACTCATCATCTTGACTGTTTTAGGACTTATTTAGCAGGGAACCAATCCCAAGTCCTTCAGTTCTAGTTGACGTCAATCTTCCAAAATTTTCACAACTTCTGCAGGAGCCTTGGGGGTGAGGGTTGTATATTGGGCTCTTGCACACCTAGCTTTGATTAGTTCTGCCAATCCCCCCCCCCTTTTTTTTTTAAGATCAGGCTCCAAGCTGAACCTCTCACACTTATCTGTGTTTCTTGCAACTCAATAGTTCACACTGGGAAAAACCTGAAATGCAAACAGTAGCGGGGATATATTTTGCTGAAAAGTATCCTTCTGCATCAACAGAAGGATAGAATCAAGATCACATGAAATGTTAATACCACTTTATAATTTATTTTATTTTTATTTTTTATTTATTTGATCTGTCAATTGTTTACAAGATAATAAGTATAAGTATATACATAGTTATGAATACATGAAATGGGTACATATAAGAAAAATAAAAGAAACAATAGGACAGGGACGGTAGGCACGTTGGTGCACTTATGCACGCCCCCTACAGACCTCTTAGGAAAGGGGTGAAGTCAATAGTAGACAGTCTAAGGTTAAAGTTCTTGGGGTTTGGGGAAGAAACCACAGAGTCAGGTAGATTATTCCAGACATTGACCACTCTGTTGCTGAAGTCGTATTTCCTGCAATCAAGTTTGGTGCAGTTAACCTTGAGTTTGTATCTATTGTGTACTCTTGTGTTGTTATGGTTGAAGCTGAAGTATTCATTGACAGGTAGGACATTGCAATGTATGATTTTATATACCATACTTAGATCAGACCGAAGACGGCGTAATTCAAGGTTTTCTAGTTCTAGAATTTCAAGTCTGGTGGCATAAGGTATTCTACAACGAGTAGAGGAGTGGAGAACTCTTCTTGTGAAATATTTCTGGACTTTCTCAACTGTGTTAATATCAGGTACGTAATGTGGGTTCCAGACTGATGAGCTGTATTCAAGTATTGGTCTAGCAAATGTTTTGTATGCTCTAGTTAGTAGTGTGATATTACCAGAGAAAAAGCTACGTAGGATTAGGTTAACAACTCTTAATGCCTTTTTGGCTATGTAATTACAGTGGGCTCTAGCACTTAGATCATTAGAGATGAGTATTCCAAGGTCCTTTACAGAGCTTGGATCATCAATGCCTTCGTAAGGCCACACTTGGGATACTGCATCCAGTTTTGGTCGCCACGATGTAAAAAAGATGTTGAGAGGCTAGAAAGAGTGCCGAGAAGGGCAACCAAGAGGATTTGGGGACTGGAGACTAAAACATATGAAGAACAGTTTCAGGAACTAGGTATATCTAGTTTGATGAAAAGAAGAACTAGGGGTGACATGGTAGCAGTCTTCCAATATCTCAGGGGCTGCCACAAAGAAGAGGGAGTCAATCTCCAAAGCCCCTGAGGGCAGGACAAGAATCAATGGGTGGAAACAAATCAAGGAAAGAAGCAACTTAGAAGTAAGGAGAAATGTCCTGACAACTAAAACAATTAATCAGTGGAACAACTTGCTCTAGAGGTTGTGAATGCTCCAACACTGGAAGTTTTTAAGAAGAGTTTGGACAACCATTAGTCTGAAATGGTGTAGGACAGTGATGGGTAACCTTTTCGGAACCGAGTGCCCAAAGCACATGCATGTACACCCCAAAAATGCAAGGCTGCCCCCCTGTACATGCATCCCAGCCACCCACATGCGCCTCCCACATGCGTGGGAGAGATCCAAAGACCAGCTGGCCAGTGGGAGGCACATACACATGTGTGGCAGAGCTGAGGCAATGGCTTGCGTGCCCACAGAGAGGGCTCTGTGTGCTACCTTGGCATGCTTGCCATAGGTTTGCTATCATAGGCGTAGGGTTTCCTGCCTAAGCAGGGGGTTGGACTAGGAGACCACCAAGGTCCCTTCCAACTCTTTTATTCTATTTCTATAGGGTATTGGAAGAGTTATTGCCTTCCCATTCTCACACCCTTGCGGTGGAATTTGTAGCTACAATGGGTAATGGAGTTAAGAGAGTGGCTAGGTAGGAATTCCTGCAGGGAAGTAAGTGACGGAGACTTGGCTTCTCCCCTAAAATCACTGAAGCCTTTATTTGGTTGTTTCCAAAAGAGTGAAGTTCATCTGGAGAGATTCTTATAAACAGCGGAGTTGAAGTCCCTGTGGATTTTACTCCAATAGTTGTTACAGACCATAGGAGGCAATGCTCATCTCCATTTCAAAGCCATCGAGCTGGTGCTGTCAGAAGAATCTTTTGTAGTCATATGGCCAGCATGACATCATTTGAGCACAGTTATTTTCCCACCAAAATGGTACCTGTTTATCTACTCGCGTTTGCATGCTTTCTGAACTGCTAGGTTGGCGGTTGCTGAGGGGAGGACAGGAGCTTGCCTTGTCACGTGGAGCTCAGGTCTCGAACCTTTCCAGCAGAAAAGCCCAGTGTCTTAACCGCTGAGCCACTGTACTGCCCTAAATAGGTACGTAGGATTACTGGAAGTTTTGAAGAAGAGATTGGACCACCATTTGTCTGAAATGGTATAGAAATGGTATAGGATCTCTTGAGTAGGGGTGTTGTTCTTGTGTTGTTCTATTCTATACCATTTCAAACAAGTGGTTGCCCAATCTCTTCTTTTTTTCTTCTTCTTTAACATCTCCGACAACATTGCCAACTAAAAGTTTAGTTTAATTTCTACACAAGGCCTGGCATCTCCATGCTCTAAGATTCCAAAATCGCTTTTAGGTGGCCGTTGTTTGTGTGGATTTTATTCTTCTACTTGATGAAGAGCCCCTGATGGAAGGCACCTCTCTGAAGGTGAGCTTCTTCAGATGTAGCTGATCTCTGAAATAACAATGAGATTGTCAGCTTGTTCGTGTAGCATAATCATTATTGGGGGGCTTGATCTTTGTCTGGGACAGGTTTTGAATAGCTGGAAGACAAACGGGTTTCCCATCGGTATTTTAATTCCACAATTGTTGCCTGTTCATTAGAAGAAGCTAAACACAGGAGACACGCTAGTAAATGGAGGCTCTTTTATTCTCATTTTTTCTCAATTTGTCTCCCACTGCATTGTTTCTCCTGCCAACCTCTTTTTCCAGACATGTCCAATTTCTCTTTGTTTCCTGCACCTCTCGTTTATTTTTTAGTGTTCCGCGCACCGCACTTTCTTCCTGACGATCTCATTACGGCTGGACTAATGAACCTCCCGTTTCTTAACGGGCGGAGTTGGTTATAAAACTCAGGAGCTTCCATCAGTGTTTAAAAGGGGATGTTGGTGCATTAACAGCAGGGGAACAGCACTGATTTACATCAACTTATGTCATGAAGAACGGCAAGAAGACAAGAGGAAACAATCAGAGCTTCAGTGTAATTTCCTGTTTCCGAGCTGCGCCTCTGATTCTGAAGAGTAATTTCAAACTTCAGGCAATTTCTGTAACATGTGAAGCTGATGTTGATGCCTCTTTAAAAAACATCAAGTGGTCAACAAGAAGATCTCCATGTCAAGTTTCTGTAGTTTTATCGAAGACTTTAGAAGCCACCTAATGTTCTGGCCCAGCCTTAGCAGAAGCAAGAAACAGACTCCTTGTCACGAAAAAACCCCTCTTTATTTTACCTCTTGTGAATGAGTTGCATTCACCCACCGAAAAGTCCAGGCAATAATCCTTCGAAGAGTTAATTGCAGCAACTGACCTTAACAGTTCCTTGCAATAATTGCAAGACCCTGAGCTCCCAGCCAAAAGGCTGCATGAAATACAATGAGCAAAATCTCTCTGACAAGAAGTGCAATGAGCGAAATCTTCAGATTTTTTTATTTATTTATTCAGATCTCCTTTTATTTATTCCCCAGCCAGGGAGGGGCCATTCAGCATCCACATTTGTTTTGCTTCCTGAGTTGACTCCTTGTCCTCCATTGTTCCCCTCTCCTAACAGCTCTGTGCATACCTGCATCTGGAACAGACCCCAGCTGTTCTTCCTCCTCACTCATAGCAGCCTCCAAAGGCAGCTGCCTCTCCGGTGGCTGGGAAATGTCGGACATCCCTGGCTTTAACCTCTGTGTCCAACACAGAGCATCCATCAGAGCCTTCCCCAGACTCCAGAACTGGCCCAAGTTCCTCCCCAACCTCCTTATTGTCCGATTCTGCCACCAGCTCCGCTGGCAGCTGGTGGGCCACAACACCTAATTCAGTATATCTGCTGAGGCTTATATGCCACCGGAACTAGGTGGACTTGATAGCAGAACACAGAATATCAGACAGGGCTTAATTGTTCTTCTTCTTCCTAGCATATTCCCGCAGATGCAAGGTCCCCTTTTCGGATCATTGAATGACACTTTGCGTGGTTGGCTACATATCTGGGATGAAGGCCAGTGGCTTGCATGTCTTTGTTGATGGTGTCACACCTTCTCTTTTGGACAACCACGAGGTCACTGGCCATTGACTTCTAGTTGGTAGGCTATCTTGGCAATGGTGGAAGGTGCTGCTCTGTGGACATGTCCATAGCAGAGGAGTCAGCCTTCTCTCATCTTCTCTGTAATTGGTGGCGCACCAAAATGCTGTCAAATGGTGTCATTTGTTATGTGGTCAAGAAGAGAGATGCCAAATATCCAATGGAGCATTCACATTTCCATGGCATAGAGATAGCTTTTGGTCTCTGTTGTTGCTGCCCAGCGTTCAGTGTCATACAGCGCAACATAGTGGATGGTTGTCTTGTAAATCTTAGATTTAAGACAGGTTGGCATTCATCTGTCACATAACAGATCAAATGCCAACCTGTCTTAAATCTAATATTTTATGTTCCTGCATAACAATTAAGCACCCTAGAAATAAGGAGAAATTTCCAGATGGTGAGAGAATCAACCAATAGAAAACTTTCCCTCCAGAATTTTGGGTGCTTTCATCACTGGAGGTTTTTAAGAAGAGTTTGAACAACCATTTGTTCATAAGGAACCTCTGTGGCGTAGTGGTCAGAGTGCAGTACTGCAAGCTACTTCTGCAGCCAGCTGGCTACAATTTGGTAGTTCAAATCCCACCAGGCTCAAGGTTGACTCAGCCTTCCATCCTTCTGAGGTGGGTAAAATGAGGATCCAGATTGTTTGAGGACAATATGCTGACTCTGTAAACCGCTTAGAGAGGGCTGTAAAGCACTATAAAGCGGTATATAAGTCTAAGTGTTATTGCTATTTGTCTGAAATGGTCGGGGGGGGGTTGTCTCCTGCTTGAGCAGTGGGTTAGACTAGAGGGCCTCTAAGGTCCCTTTTAACTCTGTTATTCTGTTATCCTTCAGATCCCGAATTTAAAGCATGATCTGGGATGATGCATGAGGAAGAAATGTGGCTTTGATGTGCACCTGTTTGACCCCTGCACCTTCATTATTTTTACCTTCTGCAATCAGTCCCATCAAATGTGCCTTAAACCTCCGTTTCCTAGGACTGCAAATTCATCTTGAGCTGGCTGAAACTCCAAACAGCACCTCTCTGCCAATACTTTCAGGCCTACGCAAAACACGGGCATTATCATTAATAACCGGTGCTGTTTATTTGCATTATTGACTCGGAAATAGAAACTTGGCAGTATTAAGCTCATACAGAGCCTAATGTGTGTTGCTCAAAAGTGCAATTCAGGAGTCTTCATTTCGCTTCTTTAAATTAAAGGGGGGGGAAAAGGTGGAGGAAAAAAAACCTCAAAAGTTCATCGGAGCAAGTAAGAAACGGAGAAGTTATTGCGTGCCACTGAGATGGGAAAGGAACATATTTGCAAAAAGTGCACCCCCTCCCTGTTCCACGCTTTTGTCAACAAAACTGCCATCAAAATAAATGGGGATAGGAGAGGGCAGCGAAGCATACAGCAACCCAGTAATTATCTGCAGTTATTGGTCTTATTATCTCTCCAAATGTTTGCTAAAAATTCTATTGGGCAACCATCTGGCCTGGGAAATTTATCTGTAGGTTGCTCGCAGCTTCTCTTTGCCTTCTCACACATTCTCACCATCCACTTTTTGAATAATTCAGTGGAACCTTTTCTTAGGGAGCCTCGGTGCTAAATCTGAGCAAGTGCATCCTACTTGGGGTACCCACCTCAAATATTCCCGAAAAGTTTCTCTTGGTTTCCCAAGGGAGGGTCTTAAGGAGACTTAGCCCTCTGTTTTAAGGAATTGCTAATTTTTGGCTCCCTCTGGATTTTTCTCAGATTTGTTTTCCTCCCCTAATTCGAACAGAATTCCAGAGTTGGAAAGGGACCTTTGAAGTCTCCTAGTCCAACCCCCTTGCTCAAGCAGAATACCATACCATACCATTTCAGAGAAATGTCCGTCCGATCTCTTCTTGAAAACCTCCAGGGATGGAGCATCCACTGCTTCTGAAGAAAGGCTGTTCCGCTGATTAATTGTTCTCACTGTCAAGAATAGGATAGGATAGGATAGGATAGGATAGGATAGGATAGAATAGGAGTAGAGTAGGAGTAGAGTGGGAGTAGAGTGGGAGCAGAATAGAATAGAAGTAGAGTAGGAGTAGAGTAGAATAGAATAAGAGTAGAGTAGGAGTAGAGTGGGAGTAGAATAGAATAAAGTAGAGAAGGAATGTAATAGAGTAGGAATGGAATGGAGTAGAAGAATAGAATAGAATAGAATAGAATAGAATAGAATAGAATAGAATAGAATAGAATAGAATAGAATGGAATGGAATGGAATGGAATGGAATGGAATAGAAATGAATGGAATGGAATAGAATGGAATGGAATGGAATAGAATAGAATAGAATAGAATAGAATAGAATAGAATAGAATAGAATAGAATAGAATAATGGAATGGAATGGAATGGAGTAGAAAAATAGAATAGAATAGAATAGAATATGGAGGTGGAGTGGACCGGAATGGAATGGAATGGAATAGAATGGAATGGAATGGAATAGAATGGAATAGAATAGAAATGAATGGAATGGAATAGAATAGAATAGAATAGAATAGAATAGAATAGAATAGAATAGAATAGAAAACATGGAATGGAATAAAATAGAGCAGAACAGAACGGAAGGAAAGGGAAAGGAAGGAAAGGGAAAGGAAGGGAACAGAACAGAACAGAGTTGGAAGGGGCCTTGGAGGTCTTCTTGTACAACATCCTGCTTGAGTAGGAGACTCGATACCATTTCAGACAAACGGCTGACCAGTCTCCTCTTTAAAACTTCCAGTGTGGGAGCAACCACACCTCCCGAAAGCAAGCCATTTCCCTGGTTGTTAGGAAATTTCTCCTCACTTCTGGGCTGCTTCTCTCCCACCTTGGTTTCCTTCCGTTGCTTCTTGTCCTGCCTTCAGGGGCTTTTTGAGAAGAGGTTGACCCCCGTCCCTCTTTCGCTTTTAACTGACTTGGTCTAACAGGATCCCTGATCTCTCCCTTTGACTTCTCTGCCTCCATCGCTTTCGGCTTCTCCCTTGCCACGTTTCCGCCGAGCTGCCCCCTTTTGCAAAAACACTGTCAGTTTTATTACCACCGCTCCGCTACCGCAAATATCGTTTTTCCCATTCATGCCGCAATAAATAATTCAACACAGTGGCATCAATAACGGCAGACCAGTTGCTTTGCTTAGATCCCATCTGCAGCTTGCTGTGAAGGTCATTACAGCCCCAAATTGCTAATTTTCTCTCCCCCTCCCGCACCTCACCCCCCTCCCCACACGCACAAACCCTCCTCCCAGGTTTCAGGATTGGACTTGGATCAATTGCAACTCAGATTCTGGCCATGGACGCAACTGGGAGGAAACATCTCGCCTTTAGCTTCTCCGTAGGTTTTTTTTTTTTTTTTTTAAATGGGAATATATATGCGGATAGTCCAACAACTGTTTAGATTCTTTATCGTTATCCCTTATCGTTATATATTGCTAATGAGGCAGTGAGGAGAAAGTTGTAAATGTTGTGAAATATGTGGCAGAGCTCAGCTTGCTATCACACTGACACAACTAGGGGGGGCAAAGGAACTGGAGAGGCATAGAAAAGGAGAGAAGCCACGGATCATTTTGCAAATGTTTTGGTTTCCAACTTTCATAATGCCCAACCGTGGACCACATTAACTGAGGTTTCATAGAAGTATATGCCAGAACATCTGGAGAGCACTAAGCTATTTACTCCTGCTTTAAGTAATTGCCATCCATCCTATTTATTTTATTTTATTGGATTTTTTTATCGTGACTTTATTACTTTAAAAGTAACTCCAGGCAGCAAATGTACCCAATTCTCTTTCCTTCCTCCTCCTCCTCCTCCTCTTTTCCCTACAACAATCCTATGTTAAGTTGAACTGAGAATTAGTGACTGGCCAAAAGTCACCCAACCAGATTTTTATGCCTAAAGTGGGATTTAGAATTCACAGTCTCCTGGTGATTGGCCCAAAGGTACCCCACTGGCTTTTAGAATAGAATAGAATAGAATAGAATAGAATAGAATAGAATAGAATAGAATAGAATTGGAATAGAATTGGAATAGAATAGAATAGAATAGAATAGAATAGAATAGAATAGAATAGA
>NW_020717820.1:17283-33603 GCF_900518725.1 Notechis scutatus | reverse complement strand
ATAGATAGATAGATAGATAGATAGATAGATAGATAGATAGATAGATATAGATAGATAGATGATAGATAGATAGATAGATAGATAGATAGATAGATAGATAGATAGATAGATAGATAGATAGATAGATAGATAGATAGATAGATAAAATATATTAGAGAGAGATTAGAGAGATTAGATATGGATGGATAGACATGGACAGATAGAAGATAGATATATATATAACATAATATAGATAGATAGAGAGAGAGAGAGAAAGATATAAAATAGATTAGATATAGATGGATGGATGGATGGATGGATGATAGATATGATAGAGAGAGAGAGAAAAGAGATGAGAGAGAGAGAGAGAGGAAGAAGGAAAGGAAGGAAGGAGGAAGGAAGGAAGGAAGGAAGGAAGGAAGGAAGGAAGGAAGGAAGGAAGGAAGAAAGAAAGAAAGAAAGAAAGAAAGAAAGAAAGAAAGAAAGAAAGAAAGAAAGAAAGAAAGAAAGAAAGAAAGAATAGAGACTTCTAACAGCCTCTTGCCAATAATTTTTCTGGATTCATTTTTTACAACTTGAATCTTGTTTGCAAAGTCTCCCACTCACCCCTGGCCAGCTGATTTGCTAGTTGAACGGACCGCAAGGGAAATACAGTTACCCTTAAATTGGAACGGCTCCGATTAAAGAATTTGCAAGGGGCCAGAACAGGCCCGGCAGGTGCTGATGGGGAGGCAGCCCACTCCCACTTTCTGAACCACCTGCCTTCCCCAGGGACCCAGCCCACGGATGCCGCCCTCCCCAGTTTGCCAAATTCTTCTTTTATTGAAAAAGAGGCTGGGTGGGAGGCGTTTCCCGCTCCCCTTAAAAAAAAACAACCCACTTCCTGGAAGTAGCGATGTGCCTGTGTGCTGCAGGACTGGAGCACCGTGTGTGTGTGTGTGTGTGTGTGTGTGTGTAGATGTCAGAGCAGTGACTTGTCATCACTACCGATTAGAAGCCAGAGTTTTGAAACCTCACACTTTCGAAACACTTGATAAGCTGTTCTCGGGGCTGCAGGCCCGGAGTCTGAGCGAGGGTAGCTGATAAGTCCAGCTGTCATCTCGTTGTTCGCACTTTGGTGGTTTGATACTCCCTCCCCTTTTATTTCCAGAAGGACCCTGCTGCCACCAAGTTTGGAGAGCCATCAGCTTAAAAGTTGGAGGGTGGGGGTGTCTGGTGTTTGCTTCCCATCCTGGGGAGGGGGGGAAATGCAAAGCCTTCGATGAAACGGAGTAAACGAAAACAAATTAAAAAGAGAGCCTCCCTTGGGGAAAGGAAGGCGTTCCCCTTTCAAACAGAATTATTTTGAGGGCTTTTCCAAGGGGAAAAGTCTCTGTAATTACACGGGGAGATCACGTGAAGTGTTAATACTACTTTATAAGGGCTTGGTAAGGCCACACTTGGAATACAGCATCTAGTTTTGGTCGCCGCGGTGTAAAAAATATGTGGAGACTCCAGAAAGAGTGCAGAGAAGAGCAACAAAGAGGATTAGGAGACTGGAGGCTAAAACATAGGAAGAACAGTTGTTGGAACTGGGTTTTGTCTAGTCTGATGAAAAGGGGGACTAGGGGAGACATGATAGCAGTCTTCCAATATCTGGGGGGCTGCCCCAAAGAAGAGGGAGTCAAGCTGTTCTGCAAAGCACCTGAGAAGGCAGGACAAGAAGCAATAAATGGGTGGAAACTAATCAGGGAGAGAAGCAACCTAGAACTAAGGAGGAATTTCCTCACAGTGAGAACAATTAACCAGTGGAACTGCTTGCCACCAGAAACTGTGAATGCTCCACCACTGGAAGTTTTTAAGAAGAGGTTGGACAACCATTTGTCTGAAGTGGTGTAGGGTTTTCGGCTTAAGCAAGGGGTTGGACTAGAAGACCTCCAAGGTCCCTTCTAACTCTGTTATTCTATTCTAATTAAAAGTGCCAGGAGGGGCCTGCAGGGTTTTGCGGTCAGCAAAGGGTAGGTTATCATCTAATCCAGCCAAATGAAATACAGGTAGTCAAAACAGAATAACAGAGTTGGAAGGGACCTTGTAGATCATCTAGTCCAACCCCCTTCCCAAGCAGGGGACCCTACACCATTTCTGACAGATGGCAGTCCAGTCTCTTCTTGAAAGCCTCCAGGGATGAAGCTCCCACAACTTCTGAAGGCAACTTCTGTTCCATCGGTTGGTTGTTCCCACTGCCAGAAAATTCCTCCTTATTTCCAGGTTGAATCTCTGTTTGCTCAGTTTCCATCCATTATTCCTTGTCTGGCCTTCGGGTGCCTTGGAAAATAGCTTGACCCCTTCCTCCTCTCTGGGGCAGCCCCTCAAATATTGGAAGGCTGCTCTCCTGTCTCCCCTGGTCCTTTTCTTCCCTGGACTAGCCAGGCCCAGTTCTTGCAACCGTTCATCGTATCTTTTATCTTCCAGTCCCCTCATCATCCTGGTTGCTCTTCTCTGCACTTTTTCTAGAGTCTCAACGTCTTTTTTATAGTATGGTGACCAAAACTGGAGGCAGAACTCTAGGTGTGCCCTTACTAAGGCTTTATTATTGAAGCCTTATTATTGAAGCTTTATTATAAATATTGGTATTATTGATCTTGATTGTATCCCTCTGTTAATGCAGTTTAGGATTGCATTAGCTTTTTTTTTTTTTTGGCATTAGTACTTCACTTGTCCTTAAAAAATTCCAATAGGAAACAAAGACAACAACACAAGCAACAATTCTTACTTTAAGATCAGAGGTTTATTGTTTCTAATAATTTGGAACATAAGAAACAAATAAGAAAAGACTGGGCTGCCCTCTGTCAGAAATGGTGTAGGGTCTCCTGCTTGGGTGGAGTGGGGGGGGGTTGGATTAGATGACCTCCAAGGTCCCTTCCAACTCTGTAAATCTGTTAATCTGTAATAGATATAAAAGATTCCTCTTTCACACTTGACCTTGATTGTATCCCTCCAATAATGCAGCTTAGGGTTTTTCGAAAGCGTGTTTCCCCCCCCCCAAAGGGCCATTTTTCTTGCCTGTGCAGACCTGGCACACCTGTGCACAGGTGAAACTAAGGGCCTTTTGTTCCCCCTTTTTGCTGACACTCACCGACTTCTTCTCCGAAGCGTCCAAAGCCTTTTTTTCCATCATTTTCAGTCCCCTCCTCAGATGCCTGGTGTTGGTTTTATGTTAGCTTTCCTGCATTGTCTGGTGATCTCTCTCTCTCTCACACACACACACACACACTTCCCCAGGGATAATGTTGCATTCCAGTTGGGTGTTGAGGTGTGAGAATGTGCGGAAGTCTCTGACTTAACATCCCCCCCCATCCTGAAAACGCCGAGTCCTCTGGTTTGCACCAAGAATGGAGATTCTCTCAGTGGGTCAAATATGGATATATCCCATCCAGCTGCGTTTGGCTCTTTGATGGCAGGGACCTGAGGGGTACTCTCTCTATTCCTCTATATATTTAAAATTGATTTCTTTTTTTAAAATGAAGGCTGCTTTCAAAATTCAGGGAGAGGGGGGAACAAACCGGTTTGGTTTAGTCTTGTGCCAGGGTCTCCAAACTTGGCAACGTTTAAGACTCGTGGACTTCAGTTCCCAGAATTCCTCAGCCAGCAAGTCTTAAAAGTTACCAATTCCCAGAACGGAACTCTGGGAGTTGAAGTCTACAAACCTTAAAGTTACTTCAAGCTTGGTGGTTAAAACACCAGCCTAGAAAGCGAGAGGTTGCAAGCTTATGTCCTGCCTTAGCCAGGAATGACCTTAGCTGGGTGACCTTGGGCCAGTCTGACTGTCTCAGGCCAGCTGACCTCACAGGGCTATTGTTGTGGGGAAAAGAGGAGGAGGAAGAGGAGGGAGACGTGTTGGACATGTTCAGTCCCTTGAGTTATTTGCAAAAAGGAAGGAAGGAGGCAAGGGGAGGAAGGGTGGGAGGGAAGAAGGAAGGAAGAGGAGGAGAGAAGAAGGAAGGAAGGGAAAGAAGGAGAGGAGGGGGGAGGGAGGAAGCAAGGGGAGGGAGGGAGGGATGAAAGGAAGGAAGGAAGAGGAGGAAGGAAGAAGGAAAGAAGGGAAAGAAGGAGAGGAGGGAGGGAGGAAGCAAGGGGAGGGAGAGATGGAGGAAAGGAAAGGAGGAAGAGGAGGAGGGGAGAAGAAAGGAAGGAAAAAAATTCAGGGGAAAAAAGAAAGAAATAGAGAGAGAGGAAGGAAGGAAGGAAGGAAGGAAGGAAGGAAGGAAGGAAGGAAGGAAGGAAGGAAGGAAGGAAGGAAGGAAGGAAGGAAGGAAGGAAGGAAGGAAGGAAGGAAATAAAAGATTCCTTTCCCCACAAGGAAACAGAGCCCCTTCCTTCCAGGCCCTCTAGGCATTGGGTTTTAATAAATGACTTTTTCTACTCTCGAAGATGGGTTTTGCATCCTTGAGCCAGACTGTAGACCGTAATTCTCACCCATGTCTTTGCTGAGCTTTGCAGGACTCTAGCTTTGGCCTTTTAACTGCCCCAGCTGAACCCGGGCAGCCTGGATCAGGCCCTCTATGGGGATGCCAACCTCAGCAGCTTTCTGCAGGGTGGATTTCAACACCCTAGGGTGCCTTCCAATCGAGTAAATCACTTTTCTGTATCAAAAAAAAAAAAAAAAGCCAAGACAGTTCTAGGCTGCATAAACCGAGGGAGAGAATCAAGATCATGTGAAGTGTTAATAATATAACTTTATAAGGTAAGGCCACCCTTGGAAGACTGCATTCAGTTTTGGTCACCACGATGTAAAAAAGAGGTTGAGACTCCAGAAAGAGTGCAAAGAAGAGCAACAAAGAGGATTAGGGGACTGGAGGCTAAAACATGAGAAGAACGGTTGCAGGACCTGGGCCTGGCTAGTCTAGGGAAAAGAAGGATTAGGGGATAGCAGTCTTCCAATATCTCAGGGGCTGCCCCAAAGAAGAGGGAGTCAAGCTATTCTCCAAAGCACCTGAGAAGGCAGGACGAGAAGCAATGGATGGAAACTAATCAGGGAGAGAAGCAACTTAGAACTAAGGAGACATTTCCTGACAGGGAGAACAATTGATCAGTGGAACAACTTGACTCCAGAAGTTGTAAATGCTCCAACACTGGAAGTTTTAAAAATGATGTTGAATAACCATTGGTCTGAAGTGGTGTAGGGTTTCCTGCCTAGGCAGGGGGCTGGACTAGAAGACCTCCAAGGTACCTTCCAACTATTCTATTCTATTCTATTCTATTCTATTCTATTCTATTCTATTCTATTCTATTCTATTCTACTCTACTCTACTCTACTCTACTCTATTCTATTTACTCTACTCTACTCTACTCTACTCTACTCTACTCTACTCTACTCTACTCTACTCTACTCTATTCTATTCTCTATTCCATTCTATCCTATTCTATCTTCTATCCTATCCTATCCTATCCTATCCTACCCTATCCTATTCTTTTTTTTCCAAATATTTTTATTGTTTTCCACCAGTACACATCTTAATTACATTTTCAACAGTAATTACATTGACATTTGGTATTAATCCATATTTCTATCATCTATTCGTACATATTCCTAATAGTTTTTGTCTTTCTTTATAATTCTTATTTATTATCTATCTTTATTTTTTCCTCTTTCTATCTATCTATGTATTACTTTCTTGAGGTTTCTTCTCTATCCTATCCTATCCTATTCTCTATTCTATTCTATCTCTATGGCAAAATAATGCTGGAACAGCATGTTTCACGCCTAGCTTGGTGTTCCTTCTCCCCCACCAGCCAGTTTTCTCAGCTATCTGGGCTGGTTTCTACTATCTGGCTGAATTAAGAGCTTGTCCAGTCCTCACACCCGACGTGATGCTTTGCCGTCTGTCAATACACAGTAGTTTGGCTGCAGCCCAGCTCCCTGTCCCCTTTCTTTCTTCTATTTCTTTCTTTCTTTTTTCTCTTTCGCTGTCCCTCTTGGCCAATAGCAACTCTTGCCAGGGGCCATATAAGCATTTCCTGGGGCACATTCCTCACAGATGAGATCCCCTTTCCACAATTGTTTTGGGGTTGGGAGGGGTGTTTGTCCAAGGTGTTTTTAAAGGCACCGAGGCTGGGGCCCCCTCTAAATTTAGCCACCTCTCTGCAGAAACAAGCCGACACCTTCTTAGAATAGAATTGGTCATGATACACCTATCTCTGTCCAGTAAATAGGCGCCTCCTCCCTCCCATTGCTTTCCATCTCTATCCGCGGAGACCAAATTGCAGAAAAAATAATTTTAATTTTAGCCAAACTAGAAAAATATCAAACCCTCGATGGATTCCACGCACAATGAATAATTGCAACATATAAAGTCCCCAACCCAGCCTGTTTAAAAAAAATCAATACATACGTACATACATTCGTATTTTCCAAATATGATGTATATAAAATAACCGATTCTCCGAAGCAAGACAAGAAGCAATGGAGGGAAACTAATCAAGGAGAGAAGCAACCTGGAATTAAGGAGAAACTTCCGGACAATTAGAACAATTAACCACCGTAATGGTTTCCCTCCCGAAGTTGTAAGTGCTCCATCACTGGAGGTTTTTAAAAAGAGATTGGACAGCCATTTGTTTGGAATGGAAATAAGGAAAAACTTAACCTGGAAATAAGGAGAAACTTTCTGACAGGGAGAACAATCAACCCATGGAACAGAAGTTGCCCTCAGAAGTTGTGGGAGCTTCATCCCTGGAGGCTTTCAAGAAGAGACTGGACTGCCGCTTGGGTGGGGGGTTGGACTAGATGACCTACAAGGTCCCTTCCAACTCTGATTATCTGAATTTATCTGGAATAGTCTAGGGTCTCCTGCTTGAATAGTGGGAAGGACTAGAAGACCTCCAAAATCCTTTCTAACTCTGGTATTTTGTGTCTGCATATATTAACATATTTTAATATATTAATATATATATTTAAAAAAAAACTCTGAGCAGAATTTGTCAGACAATCCAAGCTGGTGAGAACATGCAAATTTTCAGATCCAGGCAGAATAAAATACAACTCTTTTTTTTAAAAAAAAGCTTTTTGGTGAGAAAATGGCATAGCAACTTTGTCACCTCACCTTATAATTAATAGATGTGTTTTTGAGACTACAACATCCAGGCTAATGTTTTAATTTGGAACCATTTTCTTTAGAAGAGGGAGTGTTTGCCCACAAAACCAAGACAATCAATTTATAGTTGAAGTAATAACATTGATCAATTGCCTTATTTCTGCTTTTCTATCGATCTCCGATACAAAAGCCATTTACATTTACGTGTTCGCAAAAGGAGCTTTACAAAATCACTTGGAAATAAAATTCTTCCTGTCAGAAGTTGGCCTTTCTTTCGTCCCCACATTTTTCTGAAAAAAATTCAAGGGCAGCAAAGGTGATTTATTTGTTTATTTTAATTAACCAGCTTTGTGGTTCTGGAAAGGATATGTTAGCCAGACTATTGAATGAGGCCAAAAAAAAAAAAAAAACACCTTCATTTGAAGCCACTTGTGGCATTTCTTAACTGACCATCCATCGCTCTGTACTTTTTTTTTTTTTTTTTTACTGTCTTTCTTCTAATTTTTCCCAGCACCTGTAATTAAGCAAGCTCTGATTTCAGGATTTGGGAGATTCTGGTTATTAGGATTCCTATTGTGACTTTGGACAGATTTCTAAAGATCCAGATGGGTTGAGGATTGATACGGAGGGTTGTGAAAATTGGACTTTAAAAAAGGAAGATGGGAAGAAACTGGACTTTTTAGCTATGGTGCTGGAAAAGGCGCCTGCGTCTTCCTTAGACAGCAGCGGTGACCAACAAGCACGTACTGAGTGTATAACACCAAGCTAGCACAAAATCACAAAAATGTGTCTGACTTATTTTAGCTATGTCACGTGGAGGAAGTCACTGGAGAAAGCAATTATGTTTGGAAGAGTGAGCCATAAAAGGAAACCAGGTCCCCAAAGAAATGTGCACCAAAGCAGCATGGACTATGAATGCTAGCATGCTTCTAAAGAAGGCACCGAAGAAGAGGCTGTACTTTCTGAGAATGCTCAGGAAGATAAATCTATCTCAGCCTCTACTTCTGTCCTACTACCGCAGCACCATTGAGAGTGTCCTGACATACGGCATCCTTGCGTGGTATGGGAGCAGCTCTGTAGCGGACAAAAAAGCTCTGCAGAGGATCATTAAAAACTGCTCAGAATATCATCGGGCTCCAGCTACCAGCCCTGGGCGACATCTTCGCATCTTGCTGTTTAAGGAAGTTGCACAACACTCTCAGAGACTCTTCCCATCCTGCTCACAATCTCTGCGAACTGTTGCCTTCTGGCAGAAGGTACAGAACAATTAAAACACGTTTTTCTGAAGAGTTTTTATCCCAGAGCTATAGTTGCACTTAACAAGGAACTTAAGGACCACCATCAGTGAGCTGTTGGACAGAATTACTTGGTCTGTTGTGTGGATGCTTGTGTGTTTTTTGGCGGGTGGGGAATTTTGGCGGGTGGGAAGGTGTTTGGGGATTGTCATGTGTGCGTGCGTGTTGGGTCTGGTCTCTGGGTGTTATGTGAATTTCGTTGTATGTATACTGTGTATATACATACAATGACAATAAAAAGAATCAAATCAATTCAAAGCATACAGCAGCCGCTAAAAAAGCCAATGCAATCCTTGGTTGTATAAAGAGAGGCAGTACATCAAAATCACGTGAAGTATTAGTATCACTTTAGAAAACCTTGGTAAGGTCACACCTGGAGTACTGCATCCAGTTTTGGTCACCCCATTAGAGAAAAAATGTTGAGACTTTGGAAAAAGTGCCGAGAAGAGCAACTAAGATTATTAAAGGCCTGGAGACTAAAATACAGTATATAAAGAACAATTTGCAGGATTTGGGTTTGGGTTAGTCTAGAGAAAAGATGCTCAGGGGGGAGGGAGACATGATAGCAGCATTTGAAGGGCTGCCCCAAGGAAGAGAGGGGATCAAATTATTCTCCAAAGCACCAGAAGGCAAGAGAAGGAACGATGGATGGAAACTGATCAAGGAGAGAAGCAATTGGAATTGAGCAGAAACTTCCTAACAGGGAGGACAGTTAACCCGTGGAACAGCTGGCCACCAGAAGTTGTGGTTGCTCCATCACCGGAGGTTTTTAAGAAGAGACTGGACAGCCACTTGTCTGAATTGGTATAACATCTCCTGCCTTGAGCAGGGGGTTAGACTAGATGACCTCCAAGGTCCCTTCCAGCTCTATTCTGATTCTGATTTTTAAAACAAGGGGGGGCAGATGGACACCATCAAAGCTGACCCCCGGCCAAAGCATAGAACAACTCAAAGAAGCTGGGCAAGATCGGAAGGTATGGAGAGAATCTGGCCCAGACAATTGGCAGGAGTTGGACACGCTAAATGGATAACATCACGATCATCATCAATTGCTTGGAGATCCTCGCTAAGCACCTGTTTATCCCGGTTTAAAACTTGTTTAATGGCCTCTTAAAACAAGGTCCCCAAAGGAGCAGGATGTAAATGGGAAGAAAAACTGCTGGACGGAGCCCAAATGTCATCAAAAACATCATCAAAAAATCACAACAAAGAAGGTTCTTCCTGTGCCAACTCAGAAAGCTCAAACTGCCCAAGGAGCTGCTGATCCAGTTCTACAGAGGAATGATTGAGTCTGTCATCTGCACCTCCATAACTGTCTGGTTTGGTTCTGCAACCCAACAGGACAGACACAGACTTCAGAGGATAATTCGGACTACAGGAAATAGCAATTACTTCCAACCTGCCTTCCATCGAGGACCTGTATACTGCATGAGTCCAAAAGAGGGCTGTGGAAATATCTACAGACCCCTCACATCCTGGACATAAACTGTTCCAACTCCTTCCCTCAAAACGACGCTACAGAGCCCTGCACACCAGGACAGTTTTCCCCCAAATGCCATCACTCTGCTAAACAAATAATTCCCTCAACACCGTCCAGCTATTTACTAAGTTTGCATTAATATTACTATTAATCTTCTCATCACTGCTTATCGCCCATCCCCTCCCACTTGTGACTGCATGACAGCGCTTGTATCCTTACAATCTATATGGACTGTTTCCTAGTATGATTTAATGGCTATTGTACCCTATGCTATTATTAAGTGTTGTAACTTCTTGACTTTCGACGAACGTATCTTTACTTTTACGTACACTGAGAGCATTTGCACCAAGACAAATTCCTTGTGTGTCCAACCACACTTGGCCAATAAAGAATTCTATGTGCCAGCTAGCCCAGGACCCCGTTTGAGGCACAAAATTCAAGGATTGGAAGGCAAGCCAAGGTGGAAGATTTAGTTAGCTTCCTAATTTGACCCGTTGTTTCCTCTACCTTGATCGGTTGCCTGATCCCCTTTAAAGACGGTTTAATTTGAGGCACAGTTCAAGGCCAGTTGCAGACCTCCCCGTCTCTTCTGGCTCTCCTACTTTTTTGTGTGGGACGTGAAATGTTGAAGAAGGCTGGCCAGGAGGAGAAGCCTCGGCCTGTGTAAGAGATACTCCAACAAACCTCCAAATTAGGAGACCCAACCTCGGTTGGCAGATTGCAGTCCTGGGCATGTTTTCATGTCGCAACCTCCCACCCCGCTATGTCTGGCCCAGGTTTGAACAGACGTGCCGGGGCTCACACGAAGACTGGATGGGTGAGCTCATCAGCCTGGCCTCCCCGCAGAAGCCCTACCACGGGACCTGTCCCTGTGGCGTCACCTGACACGAAGACATTTCGGCTGTTCCGATGTTTGGCCCTTGTAGGGCTTGGAGACTTCTGCAGATTCCTGGGCTGTGGCCAGAGGCGGGATTCGAAAATCCCCGCAACCGGTTCGCTGCCTGGTTGCTGGGTGGGCGTTGTCAACTAAAAAACATTTCTTTAGTCTTTTTAGTTGCCAGGAGAAAGAGAGTGGGGGAAAGCAGTGCATTCCTTAAATGCTTCAGATAATCGCTTTGGCAACCGAAGCTTCTGGCACGCAAAATTATTACTGGAGAGCATGATTGATGACTCTTGGCTATGGATGTGTCCCATTGGAGAATATACATCCAGGGGGTGGGGGGAAAGACCAGGGTCAAGGGGGCAATGAACGATGTGTCAGAGTCAGCTGCAACCAGGAAACGTCAACATGTCAACTCCTAATAAATCAATCTTTTTCACTCTGACAGATGCAGCTAGAGACTTGTGATTTGAATGTGGGTGCCTGTTGGAGCCCTGACAGACAGCTGACTCTGACAGTGGCCTAGTGGAACGTTTTTTGCCTTTCCCAGAATCCGGAGGCTTCCCTCAGGCCGCTGGGAGGGCAAAAACGGCCTGCCCCGGGCTCTGGAGGCCCTCTGGAAGCCAGAAACAGGCCCATTATCAGACTTCCGGGAGCCTCATTTTTTTCCTCCTCCCAGAGCTTCCGCGCAGACCCTGCACTTACCTGCATGGAAAATAGGCCACATGGAGACTCCTGGGAGGGGGGAGAGGGGAGGGGGGCAAGGTCAGCCAAGTAGGTTCAAATACTGATTCGGCGAACCAGATGCAAACATAACATCAAAACTCAACATAACTTAACTGGTAGAATCCCACCCCTGGTTGTGGCTGATCTAAGGCATCGGGTGCAATCCTCTAACGCAGAGCCTTTGCGAGGGGGCTGAACTGGCCACAATCTACATCCATGGTTGTCAACTTTGTTGACCCAAAGGTGATTTTTTTTTCTAAGTGGCAACGGGGCTTCCTTGTTCTTTCTTTGAAAATGTTTTCGCTTCTGATCCCCGAAGCTTCTTCAGCTCTGACTGGATGATGGTGAGGAATGGAAGGATTTATACTCCTTGCAGACAGCTGGTCATTGGCATCCTTTTATGCCCAGATAAACCTCCAAGTGGCCTCAACGGCTCTCTAAAAAGGATGCCAATGACCAGCTGTCTGCAAGGAGTATAAATCCTTCCCTTCCCCACCATCCAGTCAGAGCTGAAGAAGCTTTTTGGATGAGAAGCGAAACATCTCCAAAGATGTGAAATCTCAATACCCCCATTCAGATGTATTATAACATATTGCAGTACAATCCGTCTCTTGTGTATTATACTCGGCTAAGCGTTACAGTCAGTGTTGGATGTATATTTTGTGTATATTTGTAGATATGGTACTCTCAAATGGCAAATGGAGACGTGGGTACTCTATTTTTCTTACCTTCATTTTTAAGTGCTTTGGTTTTATTGTATGGGGAACAGTTGCTGGAGTGCATACACAGTTCCGTTGTACTTGTACAATGACAATAAAGTTCTTCTAATTCTAATTCTAAAAACAAAGGAAGTCCAGTTGCCTCTTGGGAAAAAAAAAGCACCTTTGGAACAACCACAACCTGGATGATGGAGAATCTGCCTAGAGACTCAGCTTTGTGGACTTTTAAGGTGTGTGTTGTGACTCCCGGAATTCCCCAGCCAGCCCAAAGAAGTTAAAAACCATAAAGAAAGAAAAAGGATGCAGGGATGGTGGTGTTAGCTTTAGAAATAGAAATAAATAGGAATAGGAATAGGAATGGAATAGAATCTAATTAGAATAGAATAGAATAGAATAGAATAGAATAGAATAGAATAGAATAGAATGGAATGGAATGGAATGGAATGGAATAGAAATAGGAAAGAATAGAACAGAACAGAATAGAATAAAATAAAATAGAAATAGGAAAGAATAGAACAGAACAGAATAGGATAAAATAGAAATAGAAATAGGAAAGAATAGAACAGAACAGAACAGAATAGGAATGAATGAAAAGGAATGAATAGAATACAAATAGAATAGAATATAAATAGGAATAGAATAGAATATGGATATGAATATACAATGGAATAGAATATGGAATGGAATAGGAATAGGAATAGGAATGGAATGGAATGGAATGGAATGGAATGGAATGGAATGGAATAGAATAGGATAGGATAGGATAGGATAGGATAGGATAGGATAGGATAGGATAGGATAGGATAGGATAGGATAGAATAGAAGGAAGGGGTCAATCTATTTTCTAAAGTGCTTGTAGGCCAGACAAAGAATAATGGATGGAAACTGATCAGGGAGAGATTCAACCTGGAAATAAGGAGAAATTTTCTGACAGTGAGAACAACCAACCAATGGAACAGAAGTTGCCTTCAGAAGTTGTGGGAGCCTCATCACTTGAGACTTTCAAGAAGAGATTGGACTGCCATTTGTCAGGAATGGTGTAGGATCTCCCGCTTGGGCAGGGGGTTGGACTAGATGACCTATTAGGTCCCTTCCAACTCTGATTATCTGTTATCTGTTATTAGAATAGAATATAGAATAGATTAGAATTAGAATAGAATAGGAGGAGGGAAGTGGGAAGGAGAATAGAATAGGAATAGGAATAGAACAGAATTAGAATGCAGAATAGAAAGGAGGAGGAGGGGGAGAAAAAAATGAAGGAGAATAGAATAGAATAGAATGCAGAACAGAATAGACTAAAAGAGAATAGAATAGAATAAATATAGAATTAGAGGAGAATTAAAACAGAACACAATGAATAGAACAGAACAACCGATTAGATTAGACTAGATTCGAGCAGAACAGAATAGAATACAGAATAGAATGAACAGAATAGAAGGGACTCTGGAGGGAAAGCTTTTAGATGCCATTTTGTGCTTGCAGGCACAAATAGTTTTGGCTTGCAAGAAGAGACTGTACAGTCCCTTGTCTGAAACGGTATGCGGTTTCCTACTTGGGCCGGGGGTTGGACTAGAAGACCTTCCAGCTGAATTTGCTACATTTGCAATCCTCGCCGTTCACCTGGAGCTGTTCAGAGTCACTAAACCGCAGGGGACGTCATCCTCAATTCTCAACTCTCCCTCCACCCCACAAAAAAGTTTTTCTTCCCAGATATTTTCCAACAGCCGAAAAACAATCCAATGGCAGAGGTTTAAAATAAGTCTGGCGAGGCGCGACAGCTGGGCCTTGACTGACCCCTCGTGGCCGTCCCATCCAAGCACAGGCAGAGGCTAAAAACCTTGGGTGCCATGGGAAAACCCCTCAGGCATCCCCACTTCGACATCCTTCACCATCCCCGGCAGCGAAGGCTCCTTCTCACCATCTGAACAGAACGGCGAGGGGTCGGCTGGATGAAGAGGGAGGGTCTTGAGCCTCTCTAGGGACCCCGGGAAGTCTTGCTCCCCTCCAGCGGGTGAGGCTGGCTGCACCCCAGCCTGGATAGCGGAAGGAGGCCGCGTGTGAGAAGCGACGGGGAGTCTCTCGCTGCCCGGACTCTTCTGGGATTGAAGAGAGAGAAAAAGAAAATGATTCAGGTCAGTTTTAAACCATTTTGGCCTCTCCCCCCGCCCGCCAATTTTGCAGGTATTTCTGCTAAACCTGTACCGACAATTTGGGACAGTGGGGTTAAGAAGAGTCCTGGCTTCATCGGGGTCAGGCTGGATGACCCCGAAGGTCCCGTCCCTGCCCTTTGACTCTTCAGCGGCATACCTCCTGCCCGGAAGGTGAGCTCTGCCCTGCCTTCTTTTTCTGAGACATCCCCGGGTTCCAGTGGCAAACAAGGCTGTCATTTTGGACGCTGTAGTTCTTATTTCCTAGCAACCAGTAAGTTTTCATTTTCCCTTTGCCCTCCAAAGGGAAGAAGAGAAAGAGAGAGGGACGGAGAGAGAGAGAGGGAGGGAGGGAGAGAGAGAGGTATTCAGCCAAACACACACAGAGCAGAAAACTAAAATGAGTTTAATTTTGAAACACCTGGGACGAAGCGTTTTAAAAATGTAAACCGGGAAGCCACAAGTTAGGAGATTTCGAGGGACAAACAAAAATCTTGCTCTGTTTTTTTCAAGGATGAGATATTTTCAAGGATGAGATGTCCTAAGTCCCTTTTATGAGCGCCGTTGGAACTTTGGACGGTCAGTAAACAAACTGTTGTAAGTTGAGGACTGGCTGTAAGCTGTTTGGGGTAGGGAAGTCTCCTTTTGCTGTGCTTCTTCCCGTTAAGAACAGGAAAAAAATCTTTTTTTTTTGAAGGGTACCCCAAATAATATCCTGTTTCCCTGAAAAATACGACCTACCCTAAAAATAAGTCCTAGCTTGATCTTTACATGTGCGCCCAATATAAGCCCTATCCCTAAAATAAGCCCTAAATAAGATCCCTCCCACTCCAGAGTGGATGAGTAAAAATTAAGCTAAGGTGGGGATGTGGAGGGTGGAGCTGCCCTACTGCTTACCTTTGGACAGTTGTAGCCAGGCCTCGCATACCACGACACCTGCCTTGCCGGCCCGTTTCTTCCGCAGCCGGCAAGGCTGGCAAGGCTTTCCTGATGGCCTCTGTAGGTGATCGATCAAAGCTCAGGATCGATCCAGAGCTCTTGTTATCGGCTGCAGAGGCCTTAAGGAAAGCCTTGCCGGCAGTAGAAGAACAAGTTCCTGAAGGCCTCTGACAGCGAAAAGGAGGCCAGGGGCGACGCGCGCAAGTGAGGTTTAGTCCAAGGGTCTTCAAACTTGGCGAGTTTAAGACTTGTGGACTTCAACTCCTAGAATTCCTAAGCTAACGTGACCGGAGGAGGAATTCTGGGAGTTGGTCCACAAGTCTTAAAGCTGTCACATTTAAAGATCCCTGGGTTAGTCAGTGGATGACATCCCCGAAAATAAGACCTGGTGCCTTTTTTGGTGGCAAAAAAAATATAAGACAGGGTCTTATTTTCGGGGAAACACGGTAATAATGAAAATACTAACCTTCACCTCAATTTCTCCTCTGAGCTCAATTTCGTAGGCGTCATCTTCAAGCAGAGCCTGGTAGGTGACTGAGCTGATGTGTATTTTCTGGGCTAAGGAGGGATCATCAAAAATATCCTTTTAAAACGCTGCTGTGATGACCCAAAGGGGCGTGGCACAAAGGCAACACAGTCAGATAAGCAATAAGAGTCCCTTTATTAGTTCCAACTTTGCCCCAAATGTCCAGGTTACCTTCTGGCTGGAGAAAAACTCTCCCAGGAACAGCCATGGACTGCAGAAAATTAAGTCCAAAACAAGGTACACACAAACTGTAACTTAAAGTCCAAACAAGCCAAACTGAAGTAATTAGTTTGGCAGGGCAGGAGGAAGAATTTCAGACTTGAAAGCACAGCAAAACTCACACAGTTGGGAAGACGCCAGGAACACAGATAAGCCACGACAATACAAGATAAAGTGACATTTGCTCCCAACAGCCTGCTGCACGCAGCTTGCCTTTTTTATACACTGTGTTCCCAGCTGCAGCTAATGAAGGGAATCAGGGCCCTTTCCTCCCCCGTAAGCCACACAACCCACGTTGCTCTCTTCTCCCTTCCTCTCTGTGTGCCCTAGGACAGCGGTC
>NW_020717819.1:0-22466 GCF_900518725.1 Notechis scutatus | reverse complement strand
AGAAAGAAAGAAAGAAAGAAAGAAAGAAAGAAAGAAAGAAAGAAAGAAAGAAAGAAAGAAAGAAAGAAAGAAAGAAAGAAAGAAAGAGGGACAAACAAGCTGCAACAAGGTGTGCTGTTTTCAACTGTGCTGTTCCAGCTTTGGACCAACCCTGACATTCCGGGAAGTCCAGCCGTAGCTGGGCACCCATCCCTAAACCACAAACCAGGTTCCCTCCCATTTCTGCCATCGGGGCCGATTTCCTGGTCGGTAGGAAACGCCTGTAAAAGGATAGCCACTTCAATCCCGTCCCGGCGTTTTGCTCGGTCCGCTTCCTTCAGCAGAAAAGCAGCCCCCAATTTTCTTTTTCTTTTTTTCTTTTTTTCTTAAAACTATTGCCAACTTTGGAAAACTTAAAAATAAGGTGTTTTTTTTTTCTTCCTCATGCCCAGATCTGGGTGTTTTTCTGTCTGCAAAAGGAGGCCTTTCGAAGTCAGAAATTACAGAATGCCTGCAAAAGAACGAAGAGATCAGAAAGCCAGCTTGCTGCCCCTTGCCAAATACAGCTAGTCCTCGACTTATGGCTGCAAAGAGTAAAGGTGGGCCTCCGTTGTGGTCGTGGCAGACACACAGCTTGTCTGAACTCTTCTGGAAAAAACCTTCCAGTGTTGGGAGGATCCCCACAATAAATGGTATAGGGTCTCCTGCTTAGGTGTGTGTGTGTGGGGAGGGGAGTTGGACTAGATGACCTGCAAGGTCCCTTCTGGCTCTTGATTATCTGAGAGAATCTGAGAGAATCTTTGCCGCAGGAGATGGGGAAGGCCGGGGAAAGGAAGGGAGCCAGCGGGACAAAGGCTCAGCCAAGCCGAAGAAGGTTGAGCCCACTTAATTATATGGCCAAACCCAACCGCTAAGTACATAGCAGGCCGGCGAGTCTAACAAACCAAGATCTGCGTTGCCTGCCCTGCGAAGCAAAATCCCAGGGAGGTTGCCAAAGCTGGAATACTGGGATGGGGAGGGATCTGAGGAGGGGCTCTGGGCCCCACACACGAGGAGGAAGGGAGGTGTGTGTGTGTGTGTGTGTGTGGGACAGCCGGGCTGATCGTCTTTCCAGATGGATTTCTTGCAAAGGGAACCGAATCCGAATCAGAATAGAACTGGGAGGAACCTTAAAGGTCTTCAAGCAGGAAACCCTATAGACCAATGGTGGCGAACCTTTTGGGGCTCCTGTGGCAAAAATGGTGCGCGGGCTTACATGCTCGCGCTCACGTGCCAGCACCCAGAGAAGGCAATGCGCGCCTCCCCATGCTCCCTACACATGCGTGCGCAATCCCCACTGACCCCCAACCCCTACCGACCCCTTACCTGCGCTGCTGCGCCTCACAGCTGGGTTTTGGGCTGGTTTGAGGCCTTTTTCGGCCTCCCAGAGGCTTTAGGAAGGCTTCTGCAGGCCAAAAGCCAGGCCCGTTTCATCACTTCCAGTATTTCCAGAAAAACAGGAAATGATGAAACGGGCCTAGTTTTCGTCCTGAAAAGCCTGCAGAAGCCTTCCTCAAGCCTCTGGAAGGCCGAAAAAGGCCTCAAACCAGCCAAAAATCAGCTGTGAGGCGCGCACATGCGCAGTGTTTGCCTGCAGCTCGTGTGCCATCAGTTCGCCATCACGGCCCTAGATCATTTCAGACCAATGGCTGTCCAGCCTCTTCTTAAAACCTCCAGTGATGGAGTATTCACAATTAGCAGTTCCACTGGGTAATTGTTCTCTCGCTGTCAGGAAATTTCTTCTTAGTTCTGGGTGGCTTCTCTCCTTGAAGAGTTTCCATCCGTTGCTTCCTGTCCTGCTTTCAAATGCTTTGGAGAATAAATTGACCCTCTCTTCTCTGGGACAGCCACTCAAATAGTGGAAGATTGTTATCATGTCACCCCCTAGTTCTTCTTTTCATTAAGCTAGAGTAGAATAGTTGGAAGGGACCTTGGAGGTCTTCTAGTCCAGCCCAGGAGACCCTATACCATTTCAGACAAGTTGACTGCCCAATCTCTTCTTAAAATCCTCCAGCGACGGAGCAGCCACAACTTCTGGTGGCAGGCTGTTCCACTGGCTAATTTTGCTCCCTGCGTTTCTTCTTAGTTCCGGGTTGCTTCTCTCCTTGCTTAGTTTCAGGGGTGGGAGTCAAAAATTGCTGGGTGGGCGTGGCCATGATGGGCGTGGCCTGCCAGAACTCCCGGGAGGGCTGTTTTTTGCCTTCCCCAGAGTCCGGAGGCTTCCCTCAGGCCTCTGGGGGGTGGAAGGGGGAAAAAATGGCCTCCCCCGGGCTCCGGAAGCCAGAAACAGGCCCACTTCCGATTCGGCCTGGTTTTTCGCCCTCTCAAGAGCCTTTTCACGCGGAGCCTGCACTTACCTGCATCCAAAACAGGCCGCCTGGAGACTCCTGGGCGGGGCCAGCCAGTCGGTTCAACTACTGGTTTGGCGAACCAAATGCCAATTTAACATCCGGTTAGGCCGAACCGGCTGGTTAGTTTCCCACCCCTGGTTAGTTTCCATCCGTTGCTTCCTGTCCTGCCTTTGGAGAATAGGTTGACCCCCCCCTCCTTCTTTGGGGCAGCCCCCTCAAATACTGGAATTCTGCTCTATGTCCCCTGCCCCACTTCCCCCACTTCTTTTCCCTATGAAAATCCTGAAGACGGGAACGATTCTGGGCGTTGCTCTGTTGACCCCGCAATCAAAATGCATTTTAGAGAGGAAACCTGCATTTGATTCCTCCAGAGCAGCAAAGAAAGGAGGAAAAATCCCAAATTAAGGGGTTGGAGTTGGGCTGCCAGCAATGGAGTTCTATCACAGGGAGCCCTCGACTTACTTACGATCACAAAGTTACAACTCTTAACCATTGTTGGTTAGTCCTGGTTTCCTTTGCCCTCCCTGGATTGAACCACATACCACCACCCCCGGCCTCCTCCCCCCCCTTGATTCCGGGGTCCCCCAAAAGATGAAAAGAGAGCCCAAAGTGGAGCTGTGAAGACTTTTTATTGCACAAAGAGGGGGGGGGGGAATCTGTACATTCAGTTCAAATGCAGCCCTTGGCAAAGGCCAGACAAGGAATTCACACGCCTTCCTTTACTACAGTTGGGAAGGAAGGAAGGAAGGAGAGAAGGAATGATGAAGAAGTTGGAGGGGAGGAAGGGAAGGAGGGAGGGAAGGAAAGAAGAAGGAGTGGTAAAGAAGTTGGAGGGAGGGAAGGAAGGAAGGAAGGAAGGAAGGAAGGAAGGAAGGAAGGAAGGAAGGAAGGAAGGAAGGAGAGAAGGAGTGGTGAAGAAGTTGGATGGGAGGGAGGGAGGGAAGGAAAGAGAGAAGGAGTGGTGAAGAAGTTGGAGGGGAGGGAGGGAAGGAAGGAGGGAAAGAGGAGGGGGGGAGAAGAAGGGGGAGGGGGGGAAGAGGGAGGGAAGGAACGGAAGAGAGGAGAAGGAGTGAAGAAGTTGGAGGGGAGGGAGGGAGCAGAAAAGAACAGAGAGGGGAAGGAAGTAGTGAATGAAAGAAGGAAAGGAGAGAGGAGAGGAAAGGAAGGAGAGGGAAGGAAGGAAATAGTGAATGAAAGAAGGAAGGGAAGGGTGGAGGAAGGAAATAGTGAATGAAAGAAGGGAGGAAGAGAGGAGAGGGAAGGAAAGAAATAGTGAATGTACGAAGGGAGGAAAGGAAGGAAATAGGGAAGGAATGAAAGGGAGGGAGGGAGGAGAGGGAAGGAAAAAACAAAATACTGAAGGAATGAAAGAGGGAAGGAAGGAAAAGGGAGGCAAAGGAAAATAAATAGAAGAGAAAAAAAGGGGAGGAAGGAAAGACGGACAGACTACAAGAGACACAGAAGAGCTCCAGAAAGTGGCCCCACTCCCAATTGGATTGGGGGATGGGAACAAAGAGGAATGGAAATCTAAGTCCTGGATAGCACCATTTTGGGGTGGGGGCCGATGCTGGGAAGACGAAATCAGGAGCAAACCCCGCCCCATTCTACAGGAACCTCTACAGGTTAAGGTGTACAGGTGAAAGGAAGGACCGGACAGGACAACTCAGAAGATATATAGATATATATATATATATTTGGGAGGGTAGGAGGAGGTTAGTCCTATCACAGCTTTCAAAAAATAATAATAATTCACAGTAAATTGAACCGGAAGCACGCTGTGCCATCCAAGACAGTGCGGTGGGAATGGAGGGGAGAAAGGGAAGATTAAACTCCAAGAAGACTTGAGTTAACTCCCCCTGCCTGGAAGCCATTTGCAATTATTGCATTTTATTGGGTTTTTTTGCCCCACCTGCCCTCCTTTCTCCCCCCCCCACTGAAGACCCCGGAGGGGGGGGCTCTTCTCCAGGAGGGCTCAGCAGGGACCCCTGCACCCCACCTCCCAAAAATATATATATATATCCGTGGCTGAATTTTGCAACTTCCAGGAAGAAGGTGAAAAGGCAGGCTGGAATCCCAGGTGGCCCTTCTTCTCTGCCCCCCACCTCCCCTTTTTGGGGAGGGGGGGCCCTTCGAACCCGAGTTCAAATTCACGCCCAGCTGAACCTGAGGACGGGGCAAAAACCAGGCGCCCTTCGAGGAGGCGGAGGTGGAGCAATGGGACTCCAAACTGTCAATTTTATGCCGACCAGCCACGTTGGGGTCTTTTTCTCGTTCAATTATCCAACCACCCCCCCGCCGGCGCCACCTTTGGGGGGGTGGGGGGGGGGAAAGGCAGCAGCCCCCTCCCTCCCCTCTCAAAAAAACGGGGAGGGCTGAACTTCCAGAGTGAGGCAAGGCTTTGCGAGTGGCGGTTTTGTTTCCCCGCAACAAACCACCCTCGGATTCTTGGATCTCCTGGGGGTGCCCTTTTCCCTCCCCCCTCCTGAGGGAGGAAAAATCGGGTGGAGCCGTCCAGGGCTGGGCCAAGCAAGGAGGGTGGCTGGCCGTGGAGGGGCAGAGGGTGTTCCCCCCTCCTCCTCACGGGCAGTGGGGGCCAGAGGAACCTCCCCCCAACATCTGGGTGACTTGGCTGAGTTGGGCCGCGGCCGTCTCCGACGCCTCTTTCAGTCGCTTGGTGTTCTGCTGGAGGGTTTGCATTTCGGCTTGGAGAGCCGCCTTTTCGGCTTTTTCCTGCAAAAAAAAAAGGGGGGGGGAAGGAGGTCAGAAAGGGGATCAGGTGGGGAAGGGGCTTCGTCATTCACTGGCCCCCCAGCCTTGGGGCTCCTCATCCTGGCTATGGTCCCGGCTTAAACCGGGTGACAAAGTAAGTTGCCCTAACTAGGAAAACCGCGCACTGAAAAAAATGGGGAGTTTGCGCCGTGTTTTTGTTCAATTCAAACTTTTAAGATGGGTAGACTGCAACTCCCAGAATTCCCCAGGCAGCAGGGATTCTGGGAATTGAAGTCGGCATCTCTTTTGAGTTGCGAGGTTGAGAAACACGGCTTGGAAATAAATGAAGTTTTTTCTTTTTTCCTCCCTCCTTCCTTTTTTCTCTCTCCTTCGTTTCTTTCTCCATCCCTCTTCTTTGTTTAGTTTCCTTCCTTCTTTCTGACTCTCCATTCTCCTTCTCTCCTTCCTTTTTTCTCTCCATCTCCATTCTCCATTCTCCATCCTTTTTTACTTTCCTTCCTTTGTTCCTTTCTCTCCCCATCTCTCATCATTCTCCTTTCCTTTTTTCTCCTTCATTCTCCATTCTCCCTCCCTCCCTCATTCCTTTTTTCTCCCCATCTTTCTCCTTCCTTCACTTCCTTCTCCCTCTCTCCCGTTTTCTCTTTCCTTCCTTTGTTCCTTTCTCAGCATCCTTCATCATTCTCCTTTCCTTCCTTCCTTTTCTTTCTCCCTCACCATTCTCCCTCCCTCTTTCCTTTTCTCCCTTCCTCCCTCATTCTTTCCTCCCTTCCTTCCTTCTCCCTCATTCTCTCCTTCCTTCATTTCTTCTCTTTCCATCTCTCACTCTCCCTCACTCTTTCCTTCTCTCTCTCTCCCTCTCTCTCTCTGATTTTAAGCTGATTTTAACCAGACACGAGTCCCAATCTCTAAATAGCCCATGCCAAGTTCAGCATCCAAACAGCCTGGAAACCTGAGACTATTTTAGGAACTATTTACAAAAAATATTCACAAAAAAGGAGAAAGGCATGTTTATGAGATAATGAGATAACCCGAGATGACCCCAAACTTTTTGGAGTGACAACACGGACTCTAGAAAACAAAGAGCAATAACGAAAAATTATCACAATGGCCCAGCACGGACTCTAGTATTGCGTGGATTAAGATCAAATACATTACAGGTAGTCCTCAACTTCCAGCCGCAATTGTATCCCAAATTTAAGTTGCTAAATGAGACATTTGTGAAGTGAGTTTTGCTCCGTTTTATGACCTTCCTTGCCACTGTTGTTAAGTGAATCACTGAAGTTGTTAAATTAGAAACATGGTTGCTAAGTGAACCTGGCTTCCCCATTAGGTCGCAAAAGGGGATCACCTCCTAGGACACTGCGTCCGTCATAAATACAAGCCAGTTTACCAAGTGTCTGAATTTTGACGGGACTGCGGGGACGCTGTAACAGTGGTGGAAAAAACGGCCGTAAGTCGCTATTTTCAGTGCCGTTGTAACTTTGAACGGTCACTAAACGAATGGCTGTTCTGTATAGGACTGCGTAAATACACGACGTATATTTGTATACAGAAAATAAAGACCTACTGTTTGCACGTATCCCACGCAAAACCGTATTAGGAATGGAATTAATTTGCTGTTGTGATTTATTGGGGGGGGGGGTCCCGGGATTTGTGACTCCGCCTACTTTAATGACATCATCCGGAGGGGCTCTGTCACTTAAACACTCCCCTCCCCCGTATCCTTCCCCAGGTCAGCAACAAAGGCTGACATGCAAAGCTTAAAGCCGACCAAAGGAAAATGGATAAACGACAAGCTTCTTTTTTTGAACCACACCCTGAATTTTCTTTCTCCTGGTTTTTCTCTTCCAGAACCAAAATAATCTTATTTCCTGGCAGATTTTTTTGCATTGACGTCTTTCTGTTTTTCCCTTGTCTCTCTCTCTCTCTATTTTTTATTTTTTTTTTTGCATTTGCATTTGCAAATCAGACCGAGGCCGTTGCTTTTTTTTTTTTTTTCCCCCTCTTCCCCACTGTTAGGTTTTCAGTTTGGTTTTGTGTTGAAATGTTTTCCTTGTTTTGGGATGCTCGCCTGCTGGCCGTCTGCCACCGAGGTATTCACTGAGCCAGCAGAATAAAGGCAGAAAAACTAAGACACCCAGGGCAGCCGAAGTGATCTTGGATTAAGATCCAAGAATTCTGGATCCAGAATTTTCGGGTGAAAAGAATTTATGCATTCCCTAAAATTTTATTTACACGCACACCCAGGTGTGTCATTCCTTTTCTGGGGCAAGCTCCAACATGGGGTACATAAATAATCAGCCAAAAACATTCAAATGGACGATGGCAGAGAACTGCATTTTTCAACCTTAGCAACTGTAGACTTCAAATCCCAGAATTCCCCAGCTAGCCATGAAGGGAGGGAGGGAGGGAAAAAGGAGAAGAAAGAAAAGGAAGGAAGGAGAAATAGGTTCAGAGGGAGGGAGGAGAAATAGATTGGCAGGAGGGAGGGAGGGTGGAAGGAAGGAAGGAGAAATTGGGAGGAAGGGAAGGAAGGAAAGGAGGGGAAATAGGTTGGAAGGAAAGGAGGGAGGGAGGTTGGAAGGAAGGATAAATTGGGATGGGGAGGAGGAAGGAAGGAAGCGAAAAAAGAGTGAGGGATGGAGAAAGTAACAAAAGGAGGATAGAGAAAAAAAGAAAGGAGGGAGGGAGGAAAAAAGGAAAAACTACTCATTTATTTCACAGCAGTGTTTCTCAGACTTGCAACTTGAAGACATGGAGACTCCAACTCCCAGAATCCATGCTGGCCAGGGAATTCTGGGAGTTGAAGTCCAGGTATCTCAATGTTACTAAGATGGAGAAACGTTGCCATGGCCATTTCTTAAATGCCTGAGACTAAAAGCAAAATAAAATAAGCAGAGATAAAATCAGTTTATACAAACTTTGGGTTCCTCCAGCCTGTATTACGTCCATATTCTGCTTTATTTATATTGATATATTTATTTTCTCTTGGTCCTTTAATTCCTGCCTTCTCTTTTCCCAGGAACCCTGCAACTCTGCAACCCTGCAACTCCAGCCAACCGCAACTTCCTCTGCCTTCCCCGACTTCGGACCACAGGCCTGTGCTTATTTTGTGAGTCAATTTTTGTGTCTCTCTCTGCAAAACTCCCAATCACTTTTTTTTTAAATGTTTTTCTTGATATGGGTCACATTCTGCCTTTGGGGCCCTTTCATATCTGGCTCTGATTTATTTTTGCACTAATATTTTATGCAAGTCATTCCTACTGCATTCAAGTTATATCTCCCAAACCTCATTTCTAAGTATCCATGCAGATCAAGATATTGGGAATCCCCAAAGTGTGAAAGCAAGTTTAGGATTGTTCGTATATTTATTTGTGTGTGTGTGTGTGTGTGTGTGTGTGTGTGTGTGTGTGTGTGTGTGTGTGCCTTCAAGCCATTTTTTTTTAAATTCCTGGTGACAGTCTAGACAAATTCCTGCAGTTTATGACTTATCTATTCTTCTATGCAACTATTTTAAGCTCTCTTGGGCTCAGTTCAGACATGCAAATGCCAATTGGGATGATGACATAGGCCAGTGTTTCTCTACCTTGGCAACTCTAAGATAACTTCAGAACTTCCCCAAATTGGGAGGGGGGTGCAGGCCTCACCCACCTCCCTCTTTTCCTTTCCCCTTTGTTGATCACAGCTGGAAGGGACCTTGGAGGTCTTCTAGTCCAACCCTCCCTTCTCAAACAAGAGGCCTCTATTACAGACAAGTGTCTTTCCGGTCTCTTCTGGAAAGCCTCCAATGAGGGAGCTCCAACAATATCTGGTGGCAAGCAGTTCCACTGGTTAACTGTTTTCACTGTTACGAAGCTCCCCCTTAATTCCAGGTTGCTTCTCTCCTTGATTAGTTTCCATCCGTTGCTTCTTGTCCTGCCTTCTGGGGGCTTTGGAAATTAGGTTGCCCCCCTTATCTTTGTGGCAGCCCCTCAAATATGGGAAGACAGCTATCGTGTCACCCCTAGTCCTTCTCTTTGTTAAGACTAGACATACTCAATTCCTGCAACCTTTCTTCGTATGTTTTTGTCCCCAGTCTTCTAATCATCTTCGTTGTTCTTCTCTGCACTCTTTCTAGTATCTCAACATCTATTTCATATTGTGACACAGGAAGACGAAACTAGATGTCTATGGAGATTCTCAACCATCCGTGTCATAGTTATCCCAAAAGTGCTTTTTTTCCAAGAGGCAACTGGACTGTCTGGTTTTACTTTGAAGACTCATCCAAGAAGCTTCTTCAGCTCTGACTGGATGGTGGGGAATGGAAGGACTTATACTCCTTGCACACAAGCTGGTCATTTGCATCCTTTTTAGTGGGTCGTTGAGGCCACTTGGAAGTTTATCTGTGTCCTCAGGGTTACCTAGTATTGCAACTTCTTGGAACTGCTGGGAATTACTCAGGTGACCCTGAGGACACAGGTAAACCTCCAAGCGGCCTCAACGACCCACTAAAAAGGATGCAAATGACCAGCTGCCTGCAAGGAGTATAAATCCTTCCATTCCCCCACCATCCAAGAAGCTTCTGGGATGAGAAGCAAAACGTCTTCAAAAGAAAAATCAGAAAGTCCAGTTGCTTATTGAAAAAGCACCTTTGGCACAAGGCAACACTAGGTTTTCTGTTCCAGGGCGGGATCGCCCTAACAACTGTGCCAGGCTGAGTGAATTCACCTCTCCTGCAGGAGGAAATTTTTCCCCTTCATGATTCAAAGATAAACAAAACCCTCTTGGATGAAAGCAGAGAAAACCAGACAGGGTGAAGCATTGGTGCCTGAGATATAACAATCAGGAGATGACTCTGCGTGTGGGCAAGCTGCAGAATTGTCTGGAAAAAGCAGAACCAGGCTTTGGGGAGATTTGCAAAAAAAAGAGATTTGAAAGAAAAGGACAAGATTTCCCAATTAGTGGCTTTTTTTTTTTTTTAAACAGAGGAATGCTCTGTTTAATTAAAGTTGTTTAACAATGGAAGGATGGCTCCAAATGTTCCGGCTCACTTAGCATCTCCGTCGAGTCCTTCGGCGGCGGTCGGGATGAGTCGCTGCCGTTTTCGTGGCAAACTTTTCGGAAGTGGCTTTCTTGGGCTGAGAGACCGAGAGAGACAGGCCCGAAGTCACCCAGGAGGCGTCTACCCTGAGGACGAGACTAAAAATTCACATTTCTGGCCTCAAATCTTGACCACAGCACCAAACTTCCTTTAATCGGTCTGCCGGGCCTTTGTGTATTAATTTATAGACGTTGCAATTTTACCCTTTTGAACGGTGCAGCAGACGAAATAAAATTACAGCTCTTTACTCCGCACCCTAGGAAGTGCAGTGGCCTGTTTTATGTTGCGTCTCAGGATGCAAAAACACTAATTGCAGGAACTGGCTATGTCTCAACTTGTAACCATTCGTTTAATGACCATTTGGGGTTACAACAGCGCGGGGGGCGGGGGAATGACACACAGCCATTCCTCTTACTTACGGCTGTGATAGCATCCCTATGGTCACGTCAATAAAATATGGATAACTGGCACCTATTTACAACAGCTGCCATATCCATCAGGACTGTCACTTGTCTGATATGGTATAGGTTTCTCCTGCTTCAGCAGGGGGGTTGACTAGAAGACCTCCAAGGTCCCTTCCAACTATTCTATTCTATTCTATTATTTCTATCCTCTATATTCTATTCTATTCCATTCCATTCTCTATTTCATTCTATTTCATTCTATTCTATTCTATTCTATTCTATTCTATTCTATTCTATTCTATTCTATTCTATTCTGTTCTATTTCTAATCCTAATCCTAATCCTAATCCTTATTCTATTCTATTTCTATTTCTATTCCTATTCCTATTCTATTCCTATTCTATTCTATTCTACTCTATTATTCCATTCCATTCAGTTTCTACTAATTCTATTATTCTAATTCTATTCTTGTTCTATTCTCATTCTGTTCTATTCTACTCTACTCTATTCCTATTCTATTATTTGTATCCTCTATATTTTATTCTGTTCTATTCCATTCTCTATTTCATTCTGTTCTATCCTATCCTATCCTATCCTATCCTAATCCATTCTATTTCATTTTACTCTATTCTAATTTCTATTCTATTTCTAATCCTAATCCCTATTCTATTCTATTCCTATTCCTATTCTATTCTATTATTTCTATCCTCTATATTCTATTCTATTCTATTCCATTCTCTATTCTATTCTATTCTATTCTAATTTCTATTCTATTCTATTTCTAATCCTTATTCTATTTCTATTCCTTATTCTATTCTATTTCTCTTTTTTATTCCTAATCCTTATTCTATTCTATTCCTATTCCTTATTCTATTTCTAATCTTAATCCTTATTCTATTCTATTCTATTCTATTCTATTCTATTCTATTCTATTCTATTCTATTATTCTATTCTATTCTATTCTATTCTATTCTATTCTATTCTATTCTATTCTATTCTATTCTATTCTATTTCTTATTCTATTCTATATTCTATTCCTTATTCTATTTCTAATCCTAATCCTATTCTATTCTGTTTCTATCCCATCCTATCCCAAGGTCACTCGCCCACTGAGGAGCTTCCCAGTCAACGCCTGACATCCAAAGTCAACGGGGGAGCTGGATTCGCTTTTAACAACTTCAGTGACCCGCTTAACGACTGCGGGTGGAGAAAAGGTCACAGAATCGGGTACCAGTTGATTAACAAGCCCCTTTGCTTAGCAGCGGAAAATCCTGCTGCACATCGCGGCTGTTTTAAATCGCGGTCCTCCCTGTCTCTGACTCTCCTCATTCGAAACCTAGGACACCCCCCCCCCGTGATATTTTTTTGGGGGGTGGGTGGGGGGGCTTCTCTTCCTTGCCTGCGTTTCTCGTCCTCTCACCTTCTGAAGATCGTCCTGCAGCTCCTTCAGTTTGAGCTCCAAGTACAAAACTTTGTCGGCCAGGCTGAGGGCGTGCTGAGACCTGAAAGTGGTTTGGCAAATGAAAGCAGAAGATTGGGGGCAGCGCGTTAATTGTGAGTCAATCCAGGCGTGCACAAACAAGCACACTCCAGGAAATGCGTCTCCCCGTCAGGGGTGAGCCTTTGGGTATGATTTTATTATCCCATTCTGGGCTGGGCTGCCTTGAAAAACAATACAGGTGTCAGCTCATAAAATATTTCTATGGGCTTTTTAGCATTGCCAACAGAAAGGGAGTGGGGAGCAGTGAGGCAGCGTGGAAATCAAAAGTGCATTCCATAAATGTTTTCAAAGATAGTAACTAGGGGACTGAAGTTTCTGCTGCACAAAAATCTAACTGGAGAGCACGATTGATGACTCTGGGCTATGGATGTGTCCCATTGGAGAATACGAATTACGATACACCCAGGGAATGGAGGGAAAACCAGGGTCAAGGGTGACAGTGAATGATGTGTCTCAGAGTTGGCTACACCCAGGCAGTGTCGGCATGTTAACTCCCAATAAATCATTTTGAAGTTTTGGAAGTTTGGCTCGAGACTCAGGATTTAATTGGGGGTAACTGCCGGAAACCTGGCAACAGGTAATCCTCGATTTATAGCAATAGCACTTAAGACTTACTGTATATACTCGAGTATAAGCCTAGTTTTTCAGCCCATTTTTTGTGCTGAAAAAATCCCCCTCGGCTTATACTCGAGTCAGATTCCCCTCTGAAAAAAAAAATGGTGTGGAGTCGCGGCCTCCGGCGGCAGCGACTCCCAACAGCCCCAGTCGGGAAGGGAAAGGCAAAAAGCGCTTTGCCTTTCCCTTCCCGAGGCGGCGGGACTGGGGCCGCGCCGGCGGTAGTGACTCCTGACTCAGGGGGCCTCCGAGGGAGGGGAAGAGTGTGACTCCTGCCTCCCGCTGTCATCATCATCTTCTTCTTTTGGGTTAGTGAATCAATTAAACCTTTCATGATAGTGAGATCGTTTCCCAAATTAATTATTTTTATTTTTGAAATTTACCAGTAGCTGCTGCATTTCCCACCCTCGGCTTATACTCGAGTCAATAAGTTTTCCCAGTTTTTTTTGTGTAAAATTAGGTGCCTCGGCTTATATTCGGGTCGACTTATACTCGAGTATATACGGTATATAGCGCTTTACAGTGCTTTTACAGCCCCCTCTAAGCGGTTTACAGAGTCAGCTTCTTGCCCCCAACAATCTGGATCCTCATTTTACCCACCTTGGAAGGACGGAAGTCTGAGTCAACCTTGAGCCTGGTGGGATTTGAACTGCCAAACTGTAGGCAGCTGGCTGCAGAAGTAGCTTGCAATACTGCACTCTAACCACTGCGCCACTGAGGCTCCTGAATTATAGCTGTTCGTTCACTGACCATTCGACGTTAAAACGGCAGTGAAAAAAGCCAATTTACGGCCGTTTTTCACACTTCTGACCGTTACAGCATTTCCCCTGTGGTCATGTGATCAAAATTCAGATGTTTGGGAACATATTCACATTTATGATGGTCGCAGAGTCCCAGGGTCCTTTGATCCCCTTTTGCGACCATCACTGATTCAGATTCAATTCAGATTGGCTTAATAACCATGTTCCTAACTTAACAACGGCAGTGGTTCACTTAAGAATTGCGGCAAGAAAAGTTGCGAAGTGGGGCAAAACTCACTTAACCAATGCCTCACTATTAGCAACCTAAATTCTGGGCTACAACTGTGGTCGTAAGTCGAGGAGTACCTGTCGCTAAATCAGGGGTAGCCACTTATGGCAGCTTTACGACGGTGGACTTCAACTCCCAGAACTCCTTTTATCTCCATGATCATGTGATCAAAATTCAGACGCTTGGCAAACTGGTTCATACTTATGACTGTTGATGTGTTCCCAAGGCCGCGTGATCTTTTGCACCCTTCTGACAAGGAAAGTCAATGGGGGAAGCCAGATTCACTTAATGACCGTGTTACTAACTTATCAACTGCAGCGATTCACTTAATGACCATAGCGAGAAAGGTTGTAAAACGGGGCAAAATTCATTTAACCAATGTCTCGCTTAGCAACAGAAACTTTGGGCTCAATTGTGGTCATTAAGTCGAGGACTTCTTGTATTACAAAGCCAATTTCCCCCCCACCAGGATGCTTAGACGGCCGCATGGAGCTGAATGCAGCAAAATACGTATGGAGATTGGCTGCAGGCCAAGCTTTTGTTTGGAAAGGAACATTTCTGTCCAGGGAGGAAAAACATTATTGGTATAATTTTGATTAATTAATTGAATAAAAATATTAAAGTTATGTTGAGGACAGAGTCCACTAGATGGCAGTGCTTAAAAAATAAACAGGGTTACATTGGTTTCATTTAGGGGCCTTCAATTCAGGGGTCTTACAGATAGAGCTATAGATGTTATAAATTAGAGACAGAGGATATATAGGTATAGATAGATGATTAGCAGATATATTAATTAGAGAGACAAATGATGATAGATAGACAGACAGACAGACAGACAGATAAACAGACAGATATAGAATGGGGTTTTCAAACTCGACAGTTTGAAGATTTGTGGACTTCAACTCCCAGAATTCTTCCTCCAGTCATGTTAGCTCAGGAATTCTGGGAGTTGAAGTCCACAAATCTTCAACTTGCCAAGTTGGAAGACCCTTGATATAGATGATTAACAGATAGCTATAGATATTGATTAGAGACGGATGATAGATAGATAGGATAGATAGATATAAGATAAACAGATACAAATAGACAGAGCTATAGATGTTATAGAGACAGAGGATATATAGGTATAGATAGATGATTAACAGATATATTGATTAGAGAGACAGATAGATAGGTAGGTAGGCAGATAGATAGGTAGATAGATAGATAGATATAGATCAGGGGTCTTCAAGCTCGATAGATTTAAGACTTCTGGACTTCAACTCCCAGAATTCTTCCTCCAGTCATGTTAGCTGAGGAATTCTGGGAGTTGAAGTCCACACATTTTAAACTTGCCAAGTTTGAAGACCCTTGTGATAGATGATAGATATATAGATGATAGATTGATTGATAGATAGGTAAATAGGTAGGTAGGTACAGAGAGAGGGAGAGAGGGGGGGGAGGGATAGATAGATAGATAGATAGATAGATAGATAGATAGATAGATAGATAGACAGACAGACAGACAGACAGACAGACAGACAGACTGTAGATCAGGGGTCTTCAAACTCGACAGCTTGAAGACCTGTGGACTTCAACTCCCAGAATTCCTCCTCCTCCAGTCATGTTAGCTCAGGAATTCTGGGAGTTGAAGTCCCCAAGTCTTAAATCACGCTGGCTGGGGAATACTGGGAGTTTTAGTCTCTCCATCCTAGATCAAGCTGGCTGGGCAATTCTGAGAGTTGGTCCACTTAATCTTAAATCTGCCAAGATTGAGAAAATCCTGTTCTGGACAGCATATAGGAAACAAGGTGGACAAGGTCTCCATCCCTCTTTAATTTCCCCCTGTTATATCTCAAGCTTCACACACACACACAAACACACACACACACACACATTTCCTTCTTACTCATCAATGGCTTGTGGCTGACTGGCGCATCTCTGGGTCCCCGTGGAGCCTTCTCGATTCTCCAGAATATGCTGGCCTGAAGTCACACAACAAGGCACAAATAAGGATGACAATTATCAGGGAAACCAACTGCTTTTTGCAAAGCAAAAACAGCCTAAATTCCAACTTCTGCCATTTCCAGGGAGTAACGAGGCAGGAAAAAAGGCTCAGCTTGAAAAAAATTAAAATCTACATGGACTGAAGTTTGTGATGCCACCCAGGCGGTGAATGAAAAATCAGCAGGAAAAGATCTCAGAGGAAACCAAGAAAAAGCCTTGAATGATAAGATTTTCTCTGATGGATGATGTTTTTCCCTCCTACTTGAAGTTGTGTTGGAAACACGAAGGCTGGGTTTTCCCAATGGCAGCCATTTTGAGACATGTGGACTTCAACTCCCAGAATTCCCCAGCCAGCACACATCATAAAATGGCTGCCGCTAGGAAACTCTGCTCTAGATTAAAGGGCCAAAGAATGCTAAGCTGGATGAAGGCAGCTCGAACCTCATCCAAGATCATCAATCCACAGGGATCCATCCAGGAATCGATCCACTCACCTTCGTGGGAGAGCGCTTCCAGGATGTTGTTACAAGCCGATGCCAGATTGGCGATGGAGTCCCACTCGTCTTCCAGGGATTCCCCAGCATCAGAGAGAACTGTGGGAGGAAGGGAGAAGAAAAACCTTCACCGCCAAGTTACTTGGGCTGGGAGGGATGGGGTGACCCCCAATGAGCTTTCCCCCCTTTTGGGGGTAGGGGAAAAGGAAGGAAGGAAGAGGAAAGGAGAAATGGAGGAGATTAGGAAGGAAGGAAAAGAAAGAGAAAGAATAGAAGGAAGGAAGGGGGAAAGGAAGAGGAGGAGAGAGAAGAAGGAAGGAGAAGGAAGAGGAAGAGAGGGAAGAAGGAAGGAAGGAAAGAAGAGGAAGTGAGGGAGGATGGAATGAAGTAAGGATGGATGGAAGGAAGAATAAGGAAGAATGAGAGTAAGGAAGGAAGGGGAAGGAAGAAAGGAAAGAAGGGGAAAAGGAAGAGGAAGGAAGAAAGAAGGAAGAGAGGAAGGAAGAATAAGGAAGAGTGAAAGGAAGGAAGGAAAAAGAAGAAAGGAAGGAAGGGGAAAAGGAAGAGGAAGGAAGAAAAGGAAGAGAGGGAGGGAGGAAGAATAAGGAAGAGCGAGAGTAAGGAAAGAAGGGAATGGAAGGAAAGAAGGGGAAGAGGAAGGAAGGGGAAGAGAGGGAGGGGGGAAGCAGAGAAAGGGAAGTAAGAAAGGAAACAGAAAGGGAAGGAAAGGGAATGGAGGAGGAAGGAGGGGGAAGGAATCAATCCTCAACACGACCACTTTGGAGAATCCTGACTTCTGCTCCAAACATCCCCATTGTAGCATGTTGTGCACCCACACTTTACACACAGAGAGAGAGAGAGAGAGAGAGAGAGGGAGGGCGGGGTGGGAACTTCCTTACTTTTGGTGATGGAATTCCGTAGCGAAAGCGTCCGGGGCAAAAACTTATTGCTGTCGCTCGCTTCCAGAGACGGCAAGGCCTTCTCTCCCGGTGGTGGAGAAGACGGAAAGCCTTTGGCCTCCTGAGCTACCAGGCCAGGCGTGTGATGGTTCACTACCGCCTCTCTCGGATGGTCCTGCGAACGCAACGAAGGGAGAAAGGAGAGGAAGGTTAGATCTGACGTGGATGGTTTGGCCCAGAGAGAAATCTGCCATTTTGGAGAAACAGCCAAGTTTCTCCCCCAACATCATCGTCCCCGGCCCAAAAAGGTGGGGACTACAATGCCCAGAGTTCCCAGCTGGGTCTCGAGATTCATGGGAAATGTTACTCCTGACAAGCTCTTCCAGGTAGATTATACAGGTCGTTCTCAACTTATGACCACAATGTAGCCCATTTTTTGTTGTTGTTAAGTGAGAAATTGGTTAAGTGACCAAAAATTCAGGTCCTGGTTGTTTTGGTACATTGAGGATTCTCTGCATTGCCATTTTGTGACGGTAGAAATTGCCTATCAGGGGAATAAGCATCTTCATGCTAGGTTGATTCTCTTGGGACAGGTGTCCTGCCCCTGTCGGAGTCTGAATCCGAGGAGGAAGACGAACAGCTGACAGGGAGTGGGAGTGTGGCTCCGTTGGCTATGGAGGAAACTGGGGAAGGGCAAAGTCCGGCTGGGCAGAGCAGGGGAGAGGTAAAACAAGGGAGAGGGGATTCAGAGGAAGGCTCAGGCCCACCCCCTCTTCATCCTAGGGCATGCAGGGAGGAACGGAGGAGAGAGCAACGTGGGTTGCATGGCTTATGGGGAAGGAAAGGGCCCTGATTCCCTTCATTAGCCACAGCTGGGAAGACAGTTGGTAAGAAAGGCAGGCTGACTTTATCCTGTGTTGTTGTGGCTTATCTGTGTTCCTGGCATCTTCCCAACTATATGAGTTTTGCCAAACTAATTACTTCAGTTTGGCTTGTTTGGATTTTAAGTTACAGTTGTGTTGCTCATGTTTTTGACTTGATTCTCTGCAGCCAAAAGCTGTTTCTGGGAGCGTTTTTCTCCAGCCAGAAGGTAACCAGGACATTGTGGGCAAAGTTGGAGATAATAAAGGGACTCTTATTGCTTATCTGGCTGTGTTGCCTTTGTGCCACGCCCCGGGTCATCATAACAGGTGTGGTCTGAGAATTTCCTGCATTCTCATGGGGTCAGACAAAATGGCCTTTGAGGTTCCCCCCCTCGACACCCAATTCTATGAAACACTTACCAGATCTCGATCCGGGAGGGCTTTGGGAGTGGTTGCCAAGATTATGTCTGGAGGAGGATTGGAGGTAAGAGAGAAAGTTTTGGGTGGAATCCTGCAAAGACAAGAAATACCGTGTTTCTCCAACAATACGACCTCCCCCAATAGGAAGACCCAGCATGTTTTCTAGGCATAAAATGAAATTAAGCCCCTCCCCCCAAATTTAGGCCTTTTTAAAAACATGCAAAATGGGGGGAAGGGCGGGGGGACTTGCCGTTAGGAGCGCCCCGCGGGCAGCAATTCCTCGCCACCAGCTGCTCCTAATGGGCGATCATGGCAGAGCGCGGAGAGCTCCCTACTCCTGCCAAGCACCTTTGCGGCAGACCCAAGACCTTCAGCGCCCGCCGCTGTTGATTTCCCTTCTGCCCATGCCGCCGCTGCGTTTGGAGCTGCCACTTCCACGTTTGGAGCACCACTGCTGTTTGGAGCACCGCTGCTGTTTGGAGCTGCCGCTTCTGCATTTGGAGCTGTTGCTGCGTTTGGAGCTGCCGCTTCCACGTTTGGAGTGCTGCCACTGTTTGGAGCACTGCTGCTGTTTGGAGCTGCCACCGCCATTTGGAGCGCCGCCGCCACTCCAAACACGGCGGCAGCTCCAAACGCGGAAGTGGCAGCTCCAAGCGTGGCGGCGGTGCTCCAAATGGCGGCGGCACTCCAAACACAGAAGCGGCAGCTCCAAACGTGGCGGCGGAATGGGCAGAAGGGAAAGCAACAGCGGCGGGTGCCAAAGGTCTTGGGTCTGCAGCAAAGGTATTTGGTGGGAGTAGGGAGCTCTCTGCGCTTCGCCATGATCACCCGTTAGGAGAGGCTGGGGGTGAGGCTGCCCGCGGGGTGCTCTAGATGAGGATGCAAGGGGGGGAATTAAGTCACCCCCGAAAAGACGGCCTAGCCGTTTTTTCGGGGCTCAAAAAAATATAAGACCCGGCCTTATTTTATGAGAAACACGGTATTTGGTTATGAAGGAAGGAATAAGGAGCAGAAATCAACTGAGTCAGAATTCACAGGGGAAATCTGTCAATATTAGAACAGAAACAGTCCTTGTGTGAACAGCTGTGTAGAGTTGAAGATTGATTGCTTGCCTGGTATTTGCCTAACACATGTATGTATGTATATACTGTAGTAGTCTTGTATATAAACCACTGTTAAAAGACAAAGTCTCTGTGTTTTGCTCCTGAGTTGTCTCACAATAGTAGTTACGCTGTAAACACTCTTAACAATTTAATAGAGAGGAGAAAGATTAGGTCAACAACATTCTTTTCATAGAGTCAAGGGCAAGTTACCCTGAACCTGGAAAGGAGTGGCTGGAGGAATGTCTCCAGTTGGGACGATGGGTGACTGGGCCACGTGATGTGCTGGTGGGTGCAGGGGATGGGTTTGTGATTTTCATTTGGCGAGGGGAAACCCGGAACTCTCCGATTCAGGTTTTCCCAGATGTGCCACTATGACTTCTTCCATAAATTCTTACTTCTGAGTACTGAATGATTATGGGAACCTTCGCCAGACCAATTCTCGAATACAGCTCATCTGCCTGGAATCCACACTGTATAATGGACATGAATACAACTGAGTGAGTCCAGAGGCATTTCACGAGAAGAGTCCTCCACTCCTCCGCTTGCAGTAGAATACTTTACGCCACCAGGCTTGGAATTTTGGACCTGGACAACTTAGAACTATGCCGCCTTCGGTCTGACACAAAATTGTCTGCTACAACATCCTACCTGTCAAAGACTATTTCAGCTTCAAGCGCAATAACACACAGGCAAACAATAGATATAAACTCAAAGTAAACCCCTCCAAACTGGATGGCAGAAAATACGACTTCAGCAATAGAGTGGTCAACACCTGGAACTCATACCTGACTGTTGTTACATCCTCAAACACTCCTAAAACTTTAACCTTAAACTGTCTACCGTGGGCCTCACTCCATTCCTAAGAGGTCTGTAAGAGGGTGTGCATTAGCGCACCAGTGTGCCTACCGTCCCTGTCCTACTGTTCCCATTTATTATGTATATATACTTATACCTGTTTATACGGTACTTATATGTTTACATGTTATGTTCATACTTGTTTTATACTTGTTATACTTGTTATACTTGTTCATACTTGTTTTCTCATACATGCTTGACAAACTAAATGGCAGGATTCCAGCAATCGCTTTAATTAAATTATGATTCTCGAGCCAAACTTCAAAAAACGTCAAAGGATTTGTTAGAGGCGACATACTAGCCCTGCCCTGTATGGAGCCAACTCTGGCATACATAATTTACTGTCACCTGTGACCCTGTTTCCCCCTCTCGTCCTGGGTGTCTCATAAACTAGATTCTCCAATTGAGCACGTTCACAGGCTGGGTGTCATCATTCACGTTCTCCAATCATATTTGCAGGCAAAATCTCTGGTAGTTTAGTTTCAATCTTTTAAAGATAAAGAGTTGGAATGTGCTTTCGCTTCCAAACCGCTGCACTGCTCTTCCAGATTTCCTTCCTCCCCCCTCCCCCTTTTTTTAATGGCAACTCCTAAAACAGGCATAGGGGTGTTTTATGAGTTGACACTAAACTAAATAAAAAAATAAAATAAATAAATAAAAGCTTCATAGGAACGCAGACACTTTCGACTCCAGAAATACCACGAGGCAGAAAAGAGAGAAGAAGGACAGAGGCGGAAGGGCCCAGGGACTCTCGGCTAAGATGGGTGATGGCGGGGTGTACGAAGGAGTTGCGACTAAATTTACGGGGGTTCCTTACGGGTCGGAGGGGGCTGGGGTTTGGTCGCTGTGGCTCTGCAAGAATTCGGTCCTCTCTTCAGCCAAGAGGTGAGGCGCCCCATCCTGCAGGGACAAGGAATGGAGGAGCTGAAAGGTGGCCGGTTTGAAGATCACTTCGCTGGCTGGCCGGGTCAGTTCGGTGTCTCCAACCGGGGGTTCGCTCCTCCGCTTCTCCTGCAGCGATTTCTGGTAGAGCTCGGAGAAACTCCTGTCCGAAGAAAGTGAACATAATTGAGGGCGCAAGTTCACACACGGGACAGGGAGCGTTTTTACTCCCAGGAAGGCAAAAAAAATGGGAGCACAGGTGGGGCGTGCCCCTTTTGGCCTCCTGGGCAAAGCAATAAGACAGCGAGGGGGATCCTGGCACAGCTGGTGGTTGGGAGGAAAAAGAAAAAAAAAGAAAGAAATATCGCTTCAGCCAAACGGTAGCATTTTTTTTTTACTACCGGTTCACTTGAACCGGCCCAAACCGGTAGAATCCCACCGCCGACTGGCACGGATCTGCTCACCTTCGAGGCCTTCCGTTCTCGTCTGGAGGAACCACAGTGATCGTGACTTTTTTCGCCGTCCGCAGGAGTTCAGCAGTCTGGGGGGGCGTCAGGCCGGGCAAGGGTCTTTCGCACACCCGTACCAGTCGGGCCCCAGGCTGGAGCCCGGCTTTTTCCGCAAAGGTGAAGCGTTCCACTTCGGTTACAAACCCTTCGTGGTCCATTTGGAAACCCAGCTGGCCAACGCCGTTCCGCAAGAGGGTCAGTTCCCTGGTCTCGCACCCGCGGGTCACCAACTGGCAGAGGAAGGCAGGGAGGGGGTTAGATTGGGGTAGATTGCAGAGGCGATACAAAACTATAATGTTATCATATTTTATTTATCTATAAACTAACTCGATCCCCATGCTTCTCTACAAAACTATGTGGTCAGGCTTAGTTTTGGGGGAGGAAAAGAAAGGGAGAAAAAATTCTGCCTCTGTCTTCCAGCATCCATCGGTATTCATCTGGCTAGCGTCCTGTCAGTGTGTGAGAGAGTTGAGGGCTGTTTGGAAACTGAACCAGTATTTGCTGTGTGAGCAAGAAGGAGACAGCAAGGAGCCTGGGCGTGGCTTAGCTCAACTGTTCTGTACTAAAGCTGCTTGGTGCTGTCAAACTGAAACTCCTTTGCTTGTGTTTTGCATTTGGAAGAGATTTCTTCTCAGGTGGGGAGGGGGAGTAGAACTCCTTAGCATCAGAGCATGTTAATAATAATAATAATAATAATAATAATAATAATAATAATAATAATAATAATA
>NW_020717818.1:17249-33846 GCF_900518725.1 Notechis scutatus | reverse complement strand
CTCCAAGATAAGGCCAGGGCAGAAAGTGCTTTCCTGCTAGGTCCCACATAACAAAATGGACAGGCTTATCGGATATGGGATCAGTAAATCCTTCAAAAGCTTAAGTAATTGTTACAGTACCACTTTATAAGGTAGATCGTGTATTTAACAAAGGAGAGAACACTATGACCTCAACAGACATGTTTCTTTTTCTTTCTAATTGTATTTTGCTTTCTTCTTTGTGGATATAACCTCCCACTGCACCATTTTCTACTTTGTGTATTAGTTTCAAAGGTTCATAGCAGTGTTGCAGTGAGTCCTGAGATGTGGTAAACATACTTCCTTCTGATATTCTTCAAAGACAGTACTTTTGGAAAAAATAATAGTACTGATTACTAATTAAGTATAGTCAGTGTCTCTTCTACTCTATCTCTCAAGGGAATTTCAGTAGACACTGACAAAATTATGACCCTAAGATTAAGACATTACATAGCATTCACATCTGCTCAGAAATATAAAGAACTGCCTGCATGGAGAAAAAGAAGGATTTGTATTTGTTCTGTGATAATGTCAGTCTTTGCTCCCTTCACAATCCAAGAAAGAAATACTCAGACTCCATGGGTTAGAGCAAAGTTATCCTTTTACTGGAGAATAAAGTGAAAGCTACAGATTTAATTCCGAATCTGAGAAATTGGGGCGCAGATCACATATACAAAGGAATGGAAATGCTCCCACCCCCCAAAGTCCAAATGACTCTTCCAATTAAAAGTTCTGAATACGATCATGTGGCCATCTCCAGGTGGTGATGAGGCTTCTGTCCGTTGACCTTGACATATTTTGATAAAAGTTTGCAGTTGCGCAAAAGGGGATAGAAGCTAGCCAAGAAATGGAAAGTTAAAGACAGGAATCCCCCTCCCCTTGCTACCCACAGCAAAGGAATGCAAAACACCTCCAGCTTTCTTCCCCTCCAAGTTCCCCTCCCTCCGTTGCTAATGACAGCCGAAAAAAATAGATTGGCATAGCAGCAGAGAAGATGCAATAGTTAGGATACAGAATATATATATATAATGGAAGATATCTTGAGGCTGACAGATACATCCTTGTCTTAATTCCAGATAACCTTCATTGTATTATCTTTAGTAATGTCAATGAGTGCTCAACCCATGGCTTTGGTTGAATGGTAACATAGCAGTTGCTCTTTAATATCTATAATGACTATATATTACACTGAGTTGGTTATGAGCAGGACCATAGTTTTATCTTTTTTTCCTACCCTGTTAATTTGTCCTATTTACAATTGCAAGCTCAGTAGTCCTCTTCCAGTCATTCACAAGTATTATCAGTCTGGATAATGATTTCTGCAATTATTTTTCAAGTCTTCTTTCTTTCAAATGAGATCACTTTCCAAAGCCTTCCTTCTCATGAAGTACTTGATCGGTACATGTAAGTATCCCCCTGTTACTACTCCTCCAGTTCCTCTTCTTATTTTCCTTATTTCGACCTGTACTGTATTATCTATGATCCATTTTTTTGTTGAAATATTTCAGTTACTAGTGGTCAGTATCCTAATCCAGTGTCCATGGTTAGCCATTTTTAATTCCATAACTGGGAGAAATTCAGCTTGTTCAATCACTGGAGGTTAAATTGAGACAAATCAACTTTCTAGGACACTAAAAAGATTGAAAAATTCAAAACTTTGAGATCTCCTCAGTATAATTCCAAGCTTCTTCACATTTCATCTCAACCAAAAATTAAAACCCTAAGCCCTCTGATGTGTTTGAGAAACTTTTCTAGTTTTTACAATTCTATGGTGGAAAAATGGAACTGACTACCTGCTCTTAGAAAAAATTGGGCAAAATATAGACAAAACTGAAATCAAATACTACCTTAGCATCCAAATTCATTATGGAAGAGATATGTTATCATGAATTTAAAATCTTAAGTACAGAAGAAGAATCTTAAATACAGAAGAAAGCAGGGTACAAATGCTTTCTCGGTTCGATTTTAGCTTATTGCTCCACCCTACCTATGATTCCCTATCATATAATCAAATTATGGTTTTCCAGATATTTGTTTTTGTGTGTAAGTATATATGTATGCATGTACAAACACACATATATGCACACACTAAGTAGAATATCTTCAGACAGTAGATATTTTAAATGTGTGTGTGTGTATATATGTACATACACACACACATATATTTAAAATATTTACTGTCCGAATCTAACGCAGAAGTATATTCATTCAGTTTATAATTCTCACTGAAGGTTCCTCACTCAAAATTACCAACACACTTTGGCTCTGGCATTTGCTGTAAAGGACATCAATGAAAATTCTGGGATTTTGTCCAATGTTAGCCTCGGTTTACACATCGCTACCAACTATCTTGAGGATTATACAACTTACCTTTTAGCAATGGAATTTCTATCTACAAAAGATAAATTTATCCCAAATTACAAATGTAATGACCAGACAAATGTGATGGCCATCATTGGAGGACCCCAGACTAAAACCTGTCTCAATATGGCAACCACTCTGTGCAACTATAAATTTCCCCAGGTGAGTAAAATATGGAGCAAGATGGAAAGTCCACAAGTGTATTATTTTCAAATGTTGAGTCCTGATAATCACTCTTATGAAAAGGATTCTGGAAGCAAAAAATATGCGTTATTTAATGATGAGGAAGTTAGTAGATATGAAGATTACCAAGAAAGGATTCTACTGTTTGCTTGATGAGCAGTACTAAATTTGCAGACATTATTTGGTAAAAATTTCATTTTTAGGAACGTGCCTGGAACACCCACTCAAGCTCAGTTAGTACATAAAGATATATGCATTAGTCCTTTATATTTTTTTTTCTGAAAAACTCTGGTTCTTCTGTCTTTTCCCCACTTAGATCACATTTGGATCACCACCCTTGACATATAATGACAATTCAGCACTTTTTGTAAAATGGATGTTCCCTGATGAGATCCACCAATTTAAAGGAATCCTGTACTTACTGTTGCATTTTGGATGGATCTGGGTTGGAATGATTTCTCAGTTTGAGGAATATAGAGAGAGGTTCATTCAAAAGAGTCTTTCCATGTTTTCAGAGAGAGGAATCTGCTTTGACTTTACAGAATGTCTTCCCCAAATGATGTATGGTAATGAAGCTGCTGAAATGGTGGAGGAAGCAGATAAATTATATAGAATAATCATGGGGAGTACAGTCATTGCTGTGATCTTGAATGTTGAAACTTCAAGCATAGTGATGTTGAGGACGATCTCTCTTTTAGATTCTGATGATATTCCAAAGGAAAGAAAAGCCAAAGTTTGGATCATGCCAGCTCAAATGGAATTCACCTCTATTCTAATGCAGAGACCATCGCCCATTGATTTTCTCCATGGTGCAATTTCCTTTGCACTTCATTCAAAAGAGCTAATAGGATTCCAACAATTTATGCAGACGAAAAACCCAATTTTTGAAAAAGACAATGGGTTTATTAGGGATTTCTGGAAAGATGTTTTAGAATGCTCATTTTCTAGTGATATTTCAGATGAGAATGCTGAAAGGATCTGCACTGGAGAAGAGAAGCTGGACATTCTTCCTAATTCTGTCTTTGAGACCACCATGGGTGGACTTAGTTACAGCATCTACAATGCAGTCTATGCTATGGCACATGCTCTGAGGGCCTTGCATGCCTCCCAACTCAAAGATGGAAGGAAATTTGATCAGAGGAGGCAGAAGCATTTTATTCAATCAACGTGGCAGGTAACATTTGCTAATGCAAAATAAAGGATGATCAGGTATAAAAGTACTGGCTTTAAAGGACTGTGTAGTAGACTGGAGATAGATGATGTGGTATCCCTCCCCCTCTGTTGAGAGAGAGCTGATCAATTTTGACATAGGGCCTCTTTGATCCCTCTTTCAAACCAGCAGTCTTCTCTGTCCAAAATGTGGACTTCGTTGTCTTCAAAATTGGTTTTTTAAATGCAGACTGTTGATATCCTCATGGGTTTACTTTCACTTGTTGTGCCCTGTTTATTTATTTTATTTTATTTATTTTATTTGGTTTGTCAATTGCTTACAAGATAATAGGTATAAGTAAAAACATAGTTATTGTGATGACCCATAGTCTCTCAAAATAACCCAAAACCCAAAACATACATTAAAGTCTGGTAATGCCTTCAACTTAACTTCACTGTTTTATTAGGCACAGTTTAAAGTCACAAAAGTAAATAATGAGGCAAAAAGAAAACCAAAAAACCCCGCATTGACGAAAGTTCTGAAGCAAGCCAAGATAACTAATCATAAACTCGAGGAAAGTAACCGAGGAGAGTCCATGGGAAGAATGCCAGCAAAGATAAACCTCTTTCAAAGTAAACATTAAACTTTCACTCCAGCAATTCTAACTGTGCAGTTACAAACTTATAAACATAGCTCCCAGCTGAAAGCTATGAGGAGGATCATGGTAATCTTCTCCTGTGTAGACCTCGCTTTTCCCTGATCCTCTCCTCCCTGCATGACCTAGGATGGATAAGGGATGGGCCTGGATCCTCCTCTGACTGTTCAGCTGCCTCTGCCCTTCCCCAACCTCCACCACCACCTCTGGAGCCACACTCCCACTCCCTGTTGGCTGTTCTTCCTCTTCCTCAGAGTCAGTCTCCACCAGGAGCATGGATACATATAAGAAAAATAAAAGAAACAATAGGACAGGGACGGTAGGCATGTTGGTGCGCTTATGCACGCCCCCTACAGACCTCTTAGGAAAGGAGTGAGGTCAATAGTGGAAAGTCTAAGTTTAAAGTTTTTGGGGTTTGGGGAAGAAACCACAGAGTCAGGTAGAGTATTCCAGACATTGACTACTCTGTTGCTGAAGTCGTATTTCCTGCAATCAGGTTTGGTGCCTTTTACCTTGAGTTTGTATCTATTGTGTGCTCTTGTATTGTTATGGTTGAAGCTGGTAGGACATTACAATATATAATTTTATGTACTATACTTTGATCAGACTGAAGGCAACCTAGTTGTAGGTTGACTAGGTCTAGAATTTCAAGTCTGGTGGCATAAGGTATTCTGCAATGAGTAGAGGAGTGGAGAACTCTTCTTGTGAAATATTTCTGGACTTTCTCAACTGTGCTAATATCAGATATGTGGGTTCTGGACTGATCAGCTGTATTCGAGTATTGGTCTAGCAAATGTTTTGTATGCTCTAGTTAGTAGTATGATATTACCAGAGAAAAAGCTACGTAAGATTAGGTTAACAACTCTTAATGCCTTTTTGGCTATCATTAGAGATGATAGAGATGAGTACTCCAAAATCCTTGACAGAGTTTGGATCATCAACAAGGTCTTGACTATTCAGCCTGTATTTTATTTTCTGATTATTATTATTTTTTGCCAATATGTAAGACAGAGCATTTATTTGTTGAGATTTGAAGTTTCCATTTGATTCACCATTCTGACATAGTCAAGGTCTTTTTGAAGGGTAGCAGTATTGTCTGTGGTGTTGAATTGCTTTACATCATCAGCAAAGAGAACAGTTACTCTTAATATGATCACAGAAGTCATTTATGTAAAGTATTAAGAGAGTTGGTCCTACAACACTGCCTTGGGGGACACCACTGTTGACAGGTACAGAATTTAATAGGACACTCCCAATTTTGACCATTTGTTGTCTGTTTGACAGGAATGCTTCTATCCAGTTATGCAGGTGTCCAGAGATACCATAAGAATGTAGTTTGAGGAGTAGTTTGTCGTGTACCACTGAATCAAAGGCTTTATAGAAGTCCATGTAGATTACATCTATTGCTTTGATCTGAGTTGTGTAGTCCATATGTTTTTGCAGTGTAAGAGTTGCAGATTACAGGATAGTTTTTTATTTAAACCAAATTGTTTATTAGAGAGTAGGTTGTTTGTCTCTAAGTGGAGGATAATGTATTGGTTAGTAATTGATTCCATGACTTTACAGGTGACGCAGCATAAAGAGATTGGTCTGTAATTTTCAACTAGGCTGGGCTCTCCCTTTTTGAAGATGAGGATGACTGTGGCTTGTGACCATAGATTTGGCAAGGAGCTGGTCCTGAAAGATTTGTCGAAGATTATGCTTAGAGGTTCGGCTATGGCAGTGGATAGCTTTTTTAAGAAGTAGGCACATATTCCATCCGGTCCAATAGATAGAGATGGTTTTAGATTGCGTAGTGCTTTTTCAACATTGTCTACTGTAAAATCAATATGTATTAGATCATTTTTTTAAAAAAAGTTTTTATTTTTTACAACAACCATACAAAAAAATACATAAAACCTTCTTTCAATTATATACATACAGTGGGTCAGTTGGTTACAATCTTTTGTGCAATCCTTTTCTTACCATTACTAACAAGTTATACAAATTCTCACCTTATCAATCTAGCTTGTGCTTATGTAATATCAATTATTAAACATTCATTTGACTAAGCTATTTTTCCATAATTTTATACGAGATATTCTAATTTTAATTATGATTTAATCATACATTCATCCAATTGTTATATATTTTATATTGTATTCTATATCAATCTATTAACTTTTATTGTAAGGCATACTAATCTATTTCTTTATCATGTCTTTTTATCTAACTATTGATAAAATGAATCCCATATCATATAAAACTGTTTATCCTCTTGTTCTCTAATTTCAAATGTAAATTTACTCATTTTGGCACAGTCCATGATTTTCTTAATAATTTCCTCCTGCATAGGTATTTTTTCATTTTTCCAATTCTTAGAAAATACAATTTTAGCCGCTGTTAAAACATTTACAATCAAATATTTCAATTCTTTACAATATATTTCCGGTATAATTCCCAATAAAAATATCTCAGGTTTAAAGTCTATGTGTTGTTTTGTCATTTTTTCCAACCATGTGTGGATATAGTCCAATATTTTTTTGCATTTGAGCATGTCCACCACATATGGTAATATGAACCAGTTATCTGATGGCATTTCCAACATTTATCCGATTTATTCTTGAACCTCGCTTCAATTCTTGTCGGGGGTAAGTACCACCTGTAAAACATCTTATACAAATTTTCTTTATATGCAGTTGACATTGTCATTTTATAATTTTGAGACCACAATTTTTGCCATTTATCTAAGTCTATCCCATATCCAAATTTTTTCCCTCATGCAATCATTGTTACTTTTACTTGTTCTTCCTCTAATTTAAACTCTAGCAAATGTCCATAGAGTTTTTTGATTATTTTTTCATCAATACCTGTCAAAATTTTATCTAAATCAGTCAACTTATCATAGATACCTTCTGTTTCAACATCTTTATCAAATCTAGATTGTATTTGCAAATATGAAAACCAATTCATTTTTATACCTTGTTCTTCCAATGCTTGCATAGATTTAAGTTCACCCTTTTCGTTCAATATCTCACCATATCTAACTGTTTGTTCCTTTTTATATATTATTGGATAGGAAAAAGCTTCAATAGTAGATATCCATAGTGGAATTTTTAAATAATATTGCTTTTTTATCTTCTCCCAGTTTAGAAACAATGCTTCTCAAATATAATGGGTTCTAAAATACCCCTGTGTTTTAGTTCCCTTATACCAGGGGAAGGCATGCCCCCCTAACAGCAAGTCATGTCCTTCTAAATTCAAAAGTCTGGTATTCTTTAGTGTTATCCACTTCTTTACCCACATCAAACTCGTTGCTTGGTAGTATAATTCGCAATTGGGCAAAGCGAATCCTCCTCTTATTCTTGCATCTTGTAGCAATTTAAGTTTTATTCTCATTTTCTTCCCTGCCAAATGTATTTTAGCACTATTTTGTTTAAATCTTCAAAAAATTCTTTCCTAATCTGATTGGAATTGTCTAGAATAAATATAAGATTCTAGGCAATACATTTATCTTAATTGTAGATATTCTCCCAATCAGTGATAATTGTAAATTTCCCCATTTTATCCAGTCTGTCACAATCTGTTGTTTAAGTTTAAGATAATTATCCTCCTTACGTGTGCTATATCTTGGTGTTATGTGTATCACTAAATACTTAACCTTATTTGTGACCTGGATCCCCAAAACATTCTCCAATTCTTTCTTTTGTCTTACTAACATGTTCTTTGCTAAAATCTTTGTTTTATCTTTATTTATTTTCCCGCTACTTTCCCATACTCTTCTATCTTTTCTATCAGTTTAGGTGCTGACTCCAATGGATCCTCTAATATAAATACCAGGTCATCTGGCAAACTGTCCGGACCTGGTTCTTTCCCAATGTTTTGCTTTTTTTAAAGCTTCTGTTAATTCCATCGTTGTTATGTTACTTTCTAACGTTATTTCAATATCTATAGGTATCTGAGGCAAATTTGCTTCCTGTAAATATTGTTGAATTCTTTCTTCCTGAACATTCTCTTGATGGTACAGTTTTCCATAATAATCTTGAATAATTTTTTTCTTTTCTGCATTTCCATAGCATGCATGTCCTTGTTCATTTATCAATTGATTTATCCTTCTCGAGTCTCTTTCCTTTCTCAATTTATATGCTAGCCATCTGCCTAGTTTGTTTGCATCTTCCAAATAGTTCTGCTTAGCATTTTTAATTTTTTGTGCTATTTCTTCTTTTTCCATTAGCCCCATTTTATGTTTAGTTATGTCCATTTTAATTTTAATGTCCTTTTTTGTGGAAATTTCTGTAGTTCTTTTTCCAACTTCTTGTAGTCATCTTCCAATATTTTAAAGGTTTTTTTTTTCTGTTTTATATTTCTTTTCCTTGTATCGTCCATAATCAAGCCTCTAGTATAAGCCTTCATTGTGTCCCAGAGGTTCTGTAATGATGTATCCTCTTTTGTGTTTTCTTCAAAGAAAAAAGTGAATTCTCTCTCAATTTTCTGTTTAAAGTCTTTTTCCTTTAATATCGTATTATTTAAAATCCATCTATATCTCCTTTTTTGTAATTTCCATACAAGTGTTATTGGATTGTGATCTGCCCAAGTATTTGCTTCTATTTCAATGTCTTGTGTGTTAGAAAGCAATTCTGTTGACATCCATATCATATCTATTCTAGACCATGATGCATGTCTATTTGAATAAAAGATATATTGTTTATTTTCCACATTTCTCTCTCTCCATGCATCTTTTAAGTTTATCTCATCTACCATTCGAAAGAAGGATTTTGGCAATATCTTTCTAGCTTTCTCTGCTGTTTTTTGTGTTTTATAGTCCAATTTGTCATTTATTATTCCATTAAAATCTCCCATCAGACAGATATTAGCATAATCCAGTTCAATTATTTTCTTATGTAATTTCCTGTTTTGGCAAGGAGCTCATCCTGAAAGATTTTTCAAAGATTATGCTTAGAGGTTCGGCTATGGCAGTAGATAGCTTTTTATTTCCTCTGGTCCAATAGATAGGGATGGTTTTAGATTGCACAGTGCTTTTTCAACATTGTCTTCTGTAAAATCAGTATGTATTAGGTCATTGTAGTTATCTGTGGTTCGACTGGGAAATACTGGGCATGATTCATTGCTGTTTAAAAATACAGAGCCAAAGAATGTGTTAAAGAGGTTGGCTTTAATAGTGTCATCATTGCAGTCTTTACCATTAGGTCCTTTCAGGGGTGGGATGGACCTTGAATCTTTTAGTTTGTTGTTTACAAAATTGTAGAAAGTGCGGGTGGAATTGATGCATAGAAGGTTTTCCTTTTGTTCAATGTAATAATTGGTGCATTCAGTCTTTACCTGGTGGCATAAATTTTTGTATTGGCTTTTGAAGTTGGAAACATGACCAGATTTGTTTTTCCGCCAAAGTTATCTCTTTTTGGATGGAAGCTTCTTGATTGTTATGGGTAATCTGTTTTCTCTGGTTTTTGGAGTTGTTATTGGTACATATAGTTTGATGACTCTTTTGACTTCAAGTAAAAATATGTTATAATGTTTTATGAAGGAGTTGTTTTGTTTCCCCAGTGAAGAAATCTCCACATATTTCACTGCATTGTACTCCATATACCACATTGCTTAGTTTGTAATCTGGATTTTTTTCTCTCATTTCCTTCTTGTTTGGACAGTTAAAAAATGAAAGAATATTTATTTATTTGTATTTTATATTTTTTATGAAATACCTACCCTCATGGTCCATCCTTTTACATATAATTATTGGCTTTGTTATATGAAGAGAAGATTTTTTTAAAAAAAAAACTATCATTATTTTTCAATTATAATCTGAATGATCTGAAAAACAAAGATCTTGCATGCAAAATTGGATTAAGTTTGAAAATAAAATGAAGGTATTGAAAAAGTTTAAATATATAACTTAAGTTGTATATTCATGAACTGGGATAGAGTTTGGTAACAAGGTCAGCCAATTAATAGGCATGGTAACTAAATCAGCCAATGGGGACAGTTTGGAAACTGAAACTAGAAATAGCCTAGGATGGAAACTGAAACTAGAAGTAGCCTAGGCATGGCTCTATGTTAAGCTGTGCAGCTCTGAAGCCATTGAGTTCTGACTCTGTCTATTGAAATGAACTGCTTCGCTCTTCTGCTTGCCTGCTGAACTAAATTAAAAGAAAACTAATTTGCTTGTCTGCTGAAGTGACTTGCAATATGTTTCTGTCTGAGTTTGTTGCATGTTGGAAAAATCTACAACTGGTTTATAAAATCTACATATTATGTTCATAAGTGCTGCAAATATACACAGACATCTGTGATTATTTTTCTGGAGCTGAATTAATGCTGCAAAACTCTGAATATGTACTTTATGTATGAAATAATATGTAAAGGGTCTTATTTAATCTACAACCTGTATATTTAACAGTTTTAAATGTAAAAACTTTGTCAATCAATAGCATGAAGAAAATTTCAAATTTAAATGGATCTCAATTATTTTTTATTTGTTTTTCAATTAAAAACAGTGTAGATTGATGAAAAAATGGCATTCCATTGACTGTAAGCAAAACAGAAGGAACTGAGATTTCTCCATATGATTTCAAGGAATCCAGTTAATATTTATATTACTTTGATTTTTCATTCAGCTCCACCATTTTTTGCAGCAAGTCTCTTTTAACAACAGTGCTGGAGAACAGGTTTCTTTTGGCCCCAATGGAGAATTTGAAACTGGGTTTGATGTTTTCAACTGGGTCACATTTCCAAACAAGTCCTTTCTAAGAATCCAAATTGGAAGCATTGATCCCATGGCTCCCCCAGACAAGTTCCACACCATTTCTACCATGGATGCTGTTTGGCCCCTTGTATTTAACCAGGTGTTTCTCGTTTTTCAGTTTTTAAGAAATCGCGTATTCATTCATCCACAGAAATAAATGATTAAATGACTATCACGACACAACATTTGGATTTAGCAGCCTCAATATTTTTTATATGTGATGTGAACATAAACTGCTAAAACATAAATGGGTTACTTAAAATTGAAATGCCCATAACCTTTGATTATCTCCAATGCAAAATCATCTCAGTAATTGTAGTATTAGATTTTGTGATTAGTCAGTTGAGCATATCAATGCATGAGCATTGAGTTCAATGCAATGAAATTGAGATAAGCTAAGACAAAGCAATAAGATAAATTGGTATATGATAAAATAGAATGCAAATATATATTAAAAATGAATATTTCAGATCAAAAACAGCAGGTGCTTGTTTCTCAAACTCAGCAAATTTATGAGGTGTGGACTTCAATTCCAAACTTCAACATACTGGCTGGGGAATTCTGGCAGTTGAAGTTCACACCTCTTCTACTTGCTGAAGATTGAGGAACAAATTAATTGAATTGAATTTTAATGAATTTAAAACAAAAGAAAATGGTGAAATAGGACACTAAGGACTGATGAGGATGGGAAGAGTTTGGGTATGTATAATTGATGAAATGGACACTCCCAACATATACATTCTTCATATGAAAGAAATCTCATTTTATTTATAACAGACAATGCCTCTTTCCATCTGTAATGAGAAATGTCCTTCTGGCTCCAGCAAGGTAAAAATTGAAGGGAAATTATCCTGCTGCTATGACTGTAGACAGAGGAAGAACAAGTTAAAGAAACTATGATTTTTTGGGGGAAGAATTTTGGATATGGGATTGATTTAGAGAAATGGCAAAAATTGTGGTCGCAAAATTATAAAATGACAATGTCAACAGCATATAAAGAAACTCTGTATAAGATGTTTTACAGGTGATATTTTCCCCCAACAAGAATAGCAAGATTGTTCAAGAATAAATCTGAAAAATGCTGGAAATGTCATCAGATACCTGGCTCATATTACCATATGTGGTGGACTTGTGAGGACGCTAGAAAATATTGGACTAAAATTCCCATATGGTTGGAAAAAATGACAAAGAAACATATAGATTTAAAACCAGAGATTTTTTTATTGGGAATCTTACCTGATACATACAATAAAAATTTGAAATATTTGATTGTAAATGTATTCACAGCGGCTAGGATTGTATTTACTAAAAATTGGAAGAGTGAGAAAATACCATTAAGACATAAGACATAAGAATTTATTTGTCATTACACTCGCTAGCGGGTGCAACAAAATGAGGTGCTCTTCCACAAAGTAAAACTGGACAAACACCACTAAAAGAAAAAAATTGAACTAAACACAACCAACCATACAATAATCTCTATGCAATTTAAAAATGCAAATACCCCACTACTCTCAGCCATCCAAATTCCACAAAAATCTTATGACCCTGCATTCAAACTCAAAACTTCACTTGGATAAAAACTGTTCTTAAATCTGGTCGTCCTTGTTCTTAATACCCTAAATCTCCTTCTCGATGGTAATAGTTCAAAGTGCTGATGTCCCGGATGAGAGGAGTCATTCAATATATTAAGTATCTTCCTCTTACATCTATTCCTATACAGTTCTTCCAAAGAGGTGAGTGAGCAGCCAATGATGTTTTGGGCCGTCTTGATTACCCTCTGAATTGCATTTTTCTCTGCCACTGTGCAGCTTGAGAACCATACACAGAGACAGTAGGATAATATACTCTCAATTGAACTCCGATAGAAGGTAGTCAGTAGACTCTCAGCCAGTTGTTGTTTCCTAAGAATCCTTAGTAAAAGGTAGAAATTATTAAGAAAATATTGGAATGTGCTGAAATGAGTAGATTGACATTTGAAATTAGAGAACAAGAAGATAAACAATTTTATGAAGTTTGGGACCTTTTCTATCAATGGCTAGATAATAAAATATAATAATAGAATATTTAGAATTTTAGGAAACAATGAATACATATTTCTTTTTTTTCCCTTGATACTATCCTTATAAAATTTTATTAAGATAGACTTGGTATGACTTTATGATTTGCTATAAAATAAATTAAGTAAATTATAGTTATCTCGTTAAAGTATGAATTAATAAAATTATAGTCAAATGATTGTTTAATAAAGATATCAGGCTATATAATTGTTGATTGATAATATGAGCTATTATGTAATATAACTACAATGGAGACTATGAAATGGATGCACAAAAAAGAGTGGTAAACCAACCAATACACTGTCTGTAAACTCATGAAGGAAAGATGATGTTTTTATGTTTTATGTGTTTTTGTTTGTTGTTCAAATTAATAAAACTGTTTTAAAAACAAACAAACCAGCAGGTGCTTGTTTCTCAAACTCAGCAAATTTATGAGGCGTGGACTTCAATTCCAAACTTCAACATACTGGCTGGGGAATTCTGGCAGTTGAAGTTCACACCTCTTCTACTTGCTGAAGATTGAGGAACAAATTAATTGAATTTTAATGAATTTAAAACAAAAGAAAATGGTGAAATTGGACACTAAGGATTGATGAGGATGGGAAGAGTTTGGGTGTGTATAATTGATGAAATAGACACTCCCAACACATACATTCTTCATATGAAAGAAATCTCATTTTATTTATAACAGACAATGCCTCTTTCCATCTGTAATGAGAAATGTCCTTCTGGCTCCAGCAAGGTAAAAATTGAAGGGAAATTATCCTGCTGTTATGACTGTAGACAGTGTCCAGATGGGAAGATAGCTGACCAAATGTGTAAGAAAAGGAATATGTTGAATATATGGATAATTTAATAAATGTAAATTTATTAAGTATAAGTATTATGGTGTTTGAAAATCTTATCTGATAGGTTGTATACTTTAGTGCATTTTGTATATTATTTTCAAAAAATATAATATGAAGTCATAATATCTTAGTAAATAAAGTATGATATTAATTCTTCATGCTTATAAACTATCATGGTTCTGTGAAACAGTTCTATTCGTTCTTTTTCCCCAGACTTAGATGACTATTTCCCATGTCCAGAGGATCAATATCGAAACAAGGGTCAAGATAATTGCCTACAAAAAACTGTAACTTACTTAACTTTCCAAGAGCTGTTGGGTATTTCTTTGGTAATGATTGATCCTTTTCTGTCATCTCAGCTGCGGTTCTGGGAATTTTCATTAAACACCAGGACACTCCCATTGTCAAAGCCAACAACAGAAACCTCACCTACACACTTCTCATTGCTCTCCTGCTCTCCTTCCTTTGCACTCTGCTCTTCATTGGGCAACCTGATTGAGTGAAATGTCTCTTGCAACAAACTACATTTGGCATCACTTTCTCTATAGCTCTTTCTTGTATTTTGGGTAAAACAACCATAGTAGTTCTTGCTTTCATGGCCACAAAGCCAGGCTCCAAAATGAGGAAATGGGTGGGGAGAAGGATGGCCAGCACTATTGTCCTATTTGTCTTCACGGTTCATTTCACCATCTGTGTAGTGTGGTTGGCAATGTCTCCCCCATTTCCAGATTCAGACATGCACTCCATGGTTGAAGAAATTGTCCTGGAATGTAACGAAGGTTCAACCACAATGTTTTATACTGTCCTTGGCTTTATGGGGCTCTTGACCGCTGTCACTTTCACAGTGGCCTTCTTGGCTAGGAATTTACCTGACAGCTTCAACGAAGCCAAATTCATCACCTTCAGCATGTTGGTCTTTTGCAGTGTCTGGGTGTCATTTGTTCCCACCTATTTGAGCACCAAGGGAAAATACGTGGTTGCTGTGGAGATCTCCTCCATTTTGGCTTCAGCAGCTGGATTGCTGGGCTGCATTTTTTCTCCCAAGTGCTATATCATTATTCTGAGACCTGATTTGAATAAGGAGCAATTAATAAAAAATAAAACTGATATTTATATCTTGAATGAAGATAAATTGGTTATTTTCCATATAATATAAAGGGTTTGGGTTTTGGGGGGTGCTTTGGGGATTCTGCGTTATTCCCTCATATCAGCATATCAATGTGACATATAAGACAATGCCTTGATATATAGGGACACAGATATATATCCCTATTCCACTCACTCTGTGAAACTATGACAGAAAATTTAGCATGTCACTCTTGCTTTGCATGAAGATTCCCATGAAAATAAGACAAACCAGGAAGTTAGACAGTACTTGAAAAATAAACATACAGAGAACCTGTGTGACTGCAAACTTTCATTTAACATTCAGACATTTTTCTCTTCTATAACCACTTTTTCATAATTTTCAGGATGTGTAGATAGGTATTGAGGGAGGGTCACATAAGAAGGCGACTTTCAAAGCATTAGCTGTGATTATATTAGCAAGTTAACTTTAGGACCTAGAGAGTTTCCATGAATCTTTTCTTTTTAAACTATTAGATCATTATTCTGAGCTCCAGTAAGAATAAATGGGAATAGCTAATCAAGAAGATAATTGAGTTTAAACATTGGTTTTTAATATTACAATGTTCAGTTGTCTCATACTTATTGAATTTGTGTCCTGGAACCCATAAGCCTCATAAAATACTTGAGTAAAAAAAAATCTTGCCAACCATGCTAATATTCTTCAGAAGTATGTTTTTTTAAAAAAAAAAATATAGAGGAAAATACCCACTAATTTCTACTGTTCCAAATCTGGATGGTTGAGACCCAGATGTTGATGTTATGGATAAAATGGTTGTCCAGAAATTGGGAAACAATCAATACTAATCCCCCTTGAAGCATGATAGCATCCACAGTTATGTTGTTGTGGGAATTGAATAAAGAGTTTGGAAGAAGATTGTGATGGAGAATTACTTCTTAGCTTCCCTCATGCAACTGCCGTAAATTTTCCTTAAAGATATTGGTCTAATAGTGGTTTTATATCTGTGTTTTGTTTCTTGCTTTCAATGAATTTCAAGAAGCCAAATCCCAAAATATTTTAGAAGGCCTAAGTATTTTGCTGCATTTCTTTGAATGAAAAAAATGTATAATCATAATTCTAATGAAAAACAACTGGAAAAAAATATGAAATATCACGACCTGGATATCGAAACTACGCAATTATTGGATGAAACATGTAACAGTGATACCCATTGTCATCGGGGTACTTGGTACAATGTCCAAGAATTTTGCAAAATACATCAAGAATTTGCAGCTTCCTGCTATAATGCCAGCAAGCTGCAAAAGATTGTGCTACTCAAAACAACATACATTTTAAGAAGATTCTTCTTGATACCTAGGATGCTTTCAGCAACCTGTATCAACCATTGGAGCCAGTCAGTGATATTTGTGATACATTTTTAAATGTTCAGTTGATTTCATTTCATGTTTAAATAATAATAATAATAATAATAATAATAATAATAATAATAATAATAA